>CAJVPJ010001308.1:0-10621 GCA_910592205.1 Paraglomus occultum | reverse complement strand
CAAAGAGCAGCTAAACAAAGACATGCTCATGCACAAAACCTTCTCAGTAGGTATTATGAGAATAGAACCAGAGGAGACAAACATGAACTAAAGGCAGTTGAAAGATATCAAAAATTGGCTGAACTAGGATATGCTGATGCACAGTTCAGTCTTGGTGTGTGTTATCAGGATGGAACAGGAATAGAAAAAAATGAGCAAAAGGCAGTTGAATGGTATCAGAAGGCAGCTGAGCAAGGATATGCTAATGCACAATTTAATCTTGGTTTGTGTTATGCACATGGAATTGGAGTTGAACAAGATGAAGAAGAGGCAGTTGAATGGTATCAAAGAGCAGCTGAACAAAGACATACTCATGCACAAAATCGTCTTGGTTTGTGTTATGAATATGGAATTGGAATAGAAAAAGATGAACAGAAGGCAATTTACTGGTATCAGAAGGCTGCTGAACAAGGTTTATCAAATAACAGTTGAATAAGGTTATCACACAACACAATATGATCTTGGTGTGTTATCAGTATGGAACTGGCATTAAAAAAATGAACTAAAAGCGATTGAATTGTATCAAAAAACTGCTGAACAAGTGCACAAATTCATCTTAGTTGGTTTTATACAAATGGCCAAAATAGACAAAGATGAGCAAAATGCAATTATAGTTAGTTGAAAGCATTAGTTGGAAAAATAAGCAATATACAGTTTGAATGGTATATCAAAGACAATTGAACATGGGGATGCAATTTACATAATTAATCATAATAATATGTGGCACCTAAAGTGGCTGAACAAGAAATGCTATTACACAAATTGTTCTTGGTTATTTATATTATTAATGTAACTATTAGTTGTGTCTGTGCTGTATCAAAAGGAAGGGTGGGCATATTTGGTCTTGGTTTATATTACAAAATAAAATTTAGGAAAAAGAGATATTTTAAAGCTATTAAATTGTTGAACAAGAGCTGCATATATATATAGACAATACAACCTTGGTTAATAAACAAGATAAGCATGGTTTTAAGCTGAAGAAGAGTTCCAAAATTAATAAATTAGTTTGGTGGAAGCAAAGTTAGTATTAATGGTGTATGACCACTTGCTGCTGTTTTAGAGTCAGCTAATTAATTGAACTCAACAAGCATAGAATTACTATGTATTATAGATTGACACAAAGGGGATGTTTATGTAATTATTAAGTATTCTTAAATATTAATATACATACTTGACATGAATTATTCATATTCAATACAGCCAAATTTTTTTCTTATTGTTATAATTATGTCATTAAAAACTTAAAAGTGTGTTGTGACGATGATTTTAACAAGTACTTGTTTTCAAGCATGTGTGTTGTAGCGATGTTTTTATACGATGTGTTTAGCATTAGAATAGAAAAACCTCTTATGAATTGGCGAAGTCGCGTACAATACCTCAGTACTTATTATTTATGCAATAAAGTTGGCTGATGCGCACATGTAGCATCCACATTTAGCCTGACTTGGTAACGGCGTAATGAAGTAACAATATTAAAGCAGTTTAGGAACACATACCTTATGTTTTGGATTGCAGCAGCTCGACGACGTTAGCTATATCCGCAAACGCAAACACAAGCAAAGGCGTATTCGTTCATTAACTACCGAGGAACGTAAATTATCGGCTAAATAACTTTGCTTTGTCACGGTGCTCACACACCGTTAGGGTACATTGTTCGTACGCAAGATAAAGTATCGCGAGCGACAAATTGCCCAGCGCATGAAATTGAGCATAATTCCTTTCATAGCATGACGCAGCTTGTTTGTAGTCTGTAGAAAAGACATAAGACTTCAACTAACAATTCGGATAAAGAATGGGGAACGGTTGCTTCAATATAATAAAAATAAAAGTCTATGGATACTGTATCTAGAATGTAAAATAGGCTTGACGTTGTGATTACAGTATTTGTTAATAGCTTAATATTTACAGTGTGCGATAAAAAATTTTAATTATTGCAGAGAACCTTAGTAGTTAGATTTTGTCAATTTACCCCAGTCTGCGGTTATTCGGCCAAAAAAGTAACAATTCTGTTAACAAATTTATGCAGACTATACAGTAAAGGCTGATGCTGATGCCCTGACCGATTTTTCTGTTACATAATCGTTGCGGGTATCATGGCTCGAAATGTCAAAAATCACGTCATAGTCACACAAATGCTCTTTACGGCTGTACACTTTATGTTGTAAGTCTCGCCGCCTTAACTAGAATCTGACATGTGTAGCTTGGGTAAGTAAAAAAGGAAAAGGGAAGATTTGACGTCTGCTAGTCTTGTCTTCCGGTTCTTGGAATGAGAATTAATGAGTATGTGTCAAAATGAGGAGAAAGTAACGGAGTGGAATAATGAGTTAAGAGTAAGAGTGAGTGAATGAGGAGTGGAGTGAGTGAGGAAATGAGAGAGTGAGTGAATGAGGAGAGTGGGTGAGTGAGGGAAGTGAGTGAATGAGAAGAGTGAGTGAGTGAGGGAAGTGAATGAATGAGGAGAGTGGTGAATGAGAGATCGAGTAGAATGAGGAATAGGCGAGTTCATTATCATGGTATACTGATTTATGCATTGTTGATTATTAAGTACTCGGACCGCACGCTATTAAAGTAATTTATTAGACAATAAGTAATGGCATGTACAAATAAACTTGAATCTATGGACGTTTTAGCTTAATTGGCATAATTGGAACGGTTATTTTGTTATTCGACGACGTTAAACACAGTGGCAGCTTCCTTATCTTCATCGGGATTGCAACAAGAAATTTCGAAAACGTACAGGACACGTCAACAGTCATGCACATCTGTTGTTTTAATCTGCAAATTCATGAAAGTCTATAAGGTCAAATTGGACATTGTTTATGCTATGACATCCGCGACACGTACTAATGTCTTCATTTTCGATGAAATCTCAGTCGCGTTTGTAAACAAATAAGCGTATTTAACGTCCCCTGATAGTTTGGTATTCTTCGATGCTATCAGTCGTAATTATGGGCGATTTCTCTGTTATTCAGGTATTAAACTGACTGCGTTGTTACAGGGAACATGAATTACGGAATCTAGACGTATTCAATAACTCAAAGCGCTTGACAATTTACAATCTTTTCTATCACTCACATATCATATTATATGTTTCCAGCAGACTATGTACGCCTTTGACGGATCAGCAATTTGCGACTCTATGATCTCAGTTCTAACTCTTTTAACTTGTGATTCAACTCGTACGTAAAACTTATGTGTTCTTGTACTGACATCTCTTTATTTCAAACTGTAAATATGGTCAACTCAGCATTTGGCAAGTTGTGATTTTCCTATGCACTCTTATACCATACGTTTTCCTTTTCTCTGCACATCCGTCCAACAGGTTATGTACGTCCTTGACAGACCGCAAATGTTCGACGATTGACGATTAGACATGCGTAATTCTAGTTTTGACTTTGTTATCTTGGACTCAACTCGTACGTAATTGTAGCTATAGCTTATATTAATATCTATTTATAATCCTATAACAATGCTTTTTGTACTGACTCCTCTTTATTTCAAATCTTCTCTTTACTTGTAAATACGGTCAATTTTCTTTGATTCCCTAAATATCGTTACCGTTGCAAATATAACAGTGTTGTTCTATTTCATTTTAATTTAATCCGATGTAATAACAATGTATAAATATTGAATAAAGAATCATTAACTAACGAGGAAATGATATGCAGTGATGGTGGTACACATAATTACGTGATAATAAAATTTAGGGGTACATAATGATGACTATTACGTGACCAAATAAGAAGTCACGGGGATTTCAGCATCAGCCCAATATTTACTGCTCGACATTGGGAAAAGCTTTTAATTCGAACTATGTCATTAGCATCGGGTGTAGCAATTGATAACTTAAGACTTCAATGGATTCCTTACTCACAAATTACCAACATAGAGCCAACTCAAGTTGACAACGTCTACTACGCTAAAGCGCTTAAAACGCCGATAACACTGGTATTACTTGGTAGCAATGAAACGTGTACACCAACACTTGTTAGTGAGTTTGCTAGAGTATACTCACTTGCAACGCACAAGTATAGTGACGTTAATCAGTTCAGAAGATATTACAAATGGCTTGACTATCGCAACAGACTCATAAGTGGTATTACCAAGTCTAATGACAATTATTACATGGTTGCTAAAAGAACGTTTTACTATTGTTACTCTCGATATGGATTCTGTGCTGTGTGTAGAATACTCCGATGTAGTCCTGTGTGGTGCATTTGCGGTCATAAGCAACTATCCGATGGATGGACTAGCAACAATAAACGACTCGACGAGTTTATTAAGATATCTCAATTACAAACAAACTCTGCAAATGATGCCTATTTGGAATGGATTCCATTTGATTGCATTGGTGATTGGGGATATAGCAAGAGCTTATATGGTCTACCTACAATCCAAGACATTGAATATACTCCACTTGCGATAACAGACGGCATACGTGATTCATATTATGCTAAGGTAAACTATTATTTGTACGTCATGTTTACTGATTAGTTTGAATGCTTATCGACATATCATTCTGTATCATTTCCACTAGTTATGTGATAGGTATCCAGATATGCTTGCCACGGATGTTTGGTTTACCATCGGGTTTACGTACAAAGCAAGCGAACGGAAATACTCTCTAATAACAAATTATTATGGCTATAAGTTATGTCTGGCGTGTACGAAGCAATTAAAACCTGAGATAAGTGTATTCTGTTATGAATGTAAAGCACCACGACCTGTTGATTGGACTACGGGAAATAAGTCATTGGATTCATTTATTATGGCATCATGGGAGAATATGGAGACGGAATATGATATCTATATACAATGGATAGAATATTCCCTGTTGACAAATGTACAAGAGATGACGTCATTACGTCATGGATGTACACATATAGCTAATTGGCAATCGGCAAAGGTGACACTCAAACCACTCAAACCGATAGTTAATGACGATTTCTATCAGGTAAATCATTTCACGTGTAAGCAAATAGTTTATTACATTTTTTTAATCGATGACTGACATCATTGTTACTCGGGATAGCTAACTGAAGAATATGCGACACCGGACAATATTTGGATAATTGGGATCACTAGAGAGCCATCGACGCGAAAATATTATTTAGTTTTCTACTATGAAATACGTGCATATTTGGACAGATTTATACGACGTGTGAAGTACATACCGTATAGCTACTTTGATCAAATTAAGGAGATCGGATCTGGCGGTTATGGAACAGTTTATACTGCCAAAAAAAGAGAATATCCAGAATTAACGTACATGCCAGAAACTGTTGTACTAAAGCGGTTTAAGAGTTTTGATGAAACGCCGGAATTATTCATGTCCGAGGTAAGCAATAATTGGTAATATTATTAAAGCGATACTTAATCTGATGCTGTATTTATTTTATTTCATAGTTTAGAAATCATTTCAAGTGTGCGCAACGACGTTCATTCCTTAAAATTTATGGAGTCACACAAGACCCAGCAACAAAAGAGTACTTGATTGTTATGCAATATGCTAATAATGGTAATCTTTTGTCTTATTTGGATCAAAATATTAACAAATTGACGTGGAAAGATAAATTACAACGTTTGAGGCATATTGCACGTTGTTTGTGTGCTATTCATGGTGCAGGAATAGTGCATTGCGATTTGAATGGTGGAAACATTGTTATGCACGACAATACGCATATTATAAAATCATTTATATGCGATCTTGGTCTCTCGCGATCGGTGAAGTCACACAAATCAAATTCAACCATTCGAGGTGTTTTGCCCTTTATTGCACCGGAGGCGTTTCGCACTCGCAAATTTACTCAGAAATCAGATGTCTATTCTTTAGGTATCATTATGTATTTGGTTGCTACTGGTGAACCACCTTTTAGAAATAGAGAATCTGATAAAAGTTTAGCATGTGATATTATGGGTGGACTACGACCAACCATGCCCGATTCCGCACCAGAGGAATACAAGAAACTTGCCGAGCGGTGTTGGCGTCCAAGTGCATGGACACTTTGGGATCATATTGAAAAACTTATTCAAGTGGCAGAAAGGGATAATTCTGATGACAACACGTGGAACACTGTTTATCATAATGATGTAAAACTATTATCACGTCTCGAAAAGGAGAGTAAATACTCTAGTAAACTCTTGCCTGCTGGGGATCTGCCCAAACCGAGAAACAGTTACGATTTGGACTCAGCTGCAGATATGAAGATAACATTGGGCGTAAATGATGTGATGTCAATTAATGATACTTGCGTTGTTGTATAGTGACTCAATAACTATGTGAATAAACTCGTAATTAGCGTTCTATTTACAGTTTTATTCAAAACTTCCAATTAAACAATATGATTCCATGTAATACCGGTTGAGTTAAAAGATTCCTAAACAACACGTTCATATTTACTGTTAGCTGCTTTGCCGGAGTAATATTAAAGTATATTATTTATTATAAAGTAAATATTGAGAACCAATTTCTAGAGCTTATGAACCAGTAATGAGTTTGATGCGTAATTGGATTCGAGCAGTCTGCCAAAAGGAAGATTTTCTTGCCCAACTCTTCAACGTGATCACCTTCATTGCCATTGGATAGTAAACGCCTTGATAGAGAAATAGCCGGACTGCAGTCAGGAATGTGATAAACGCAGACCCAAACCTGCTCGAAATCTTCCGATTGAAGAAATTCTGATGCTCCATGTAAGAACTAAAAACTTAGCGCGCGCTTATCAATAGTATTACGTCGATAAAATCATCAACCCACTCATATCGACGCTTGATGTTGCTGCAACCCGCAACCATGCACGTAATAAACTCGCCCTACGCATGAGTACGTACCAAGATCACATCAACTGTGTGATTCGCCCATTCCTAATTTCTGGCCGAATGTTTAGCTTGTTGCAACACTTACTCTTTGGTTAAAGTAGTTTTTTTTTCAACGCCTCGGATCGAAGCGGTATATCATCATCCTTCGTGGTCCTTTTCTAGCTGTATGAATGACGTCGATACGTTCCATGTAAGTACGGCTGCAACTAATATTCAATCATCATCTCTTGCCAAATAGCGTTTTGATGCAACAAACAAGAAATGAGCTGACACGCGAACGAGTCCCCGAAGCCGTTTTGCATCAGATGCACTGAACCGCTGCTTGAGTGTGAGTGATTGGCTGTTAATATCAAATAAGATACCAGAACTGGGAAGAGGGTTCGCGCGCGCGTAGTCAGTGAAACGAAGCTTAGCGTGGCGAGACGGAACGCAATTTTTCGATAGCAAATGGTTCTCATCCGATTCTAAAGATCGATCCATGACATTAGTTTGCCGTTCAGTAAATATGAGAGAAAACTGTAACAGGGCGATTCCTTTAACCAAGACAAAACCAAATAAGCTGTCATCATGATACTCACATTCCCTCACAGTAAGCAATTAGCTGTGCTGATTAATATCTTTCACCTTTCCCAATGGGAATAGAGTCTATTGGTAAGAGATGCTCACAAACTTGAATTCAAACAAGTTCTTAAACTATTTTCGCTGAGAATCCAATAAAATGGAAAATGGTGCGTTTGGGCTTGAATAAAGGCGTGTTTCCTGGTCAGAGTGATTGAGGTTGACTAATTATGCTGCTGCTGATGAATTTACCCAACGGTCATAAATCACATAACACGCTTCGAGCATATTTCGGAATAGAATATAATCTGCTAATTGAGATGTCCATTGACAAATTGAGCGATGTTAATAGAATTTCAAGTATCACCGACTGAACTAACATACCTATTGGGTTGTTCTGTTTCTGCGATGCCGACGCAACAACTCTCGGAGCGACGACTCGTTAAATAAATCGCGCGGTGTAGTTCAAAGCAGTGTTCTTATACAATGGAGGGTACTTTGAAATAGTACTTCGTTGTTAAGGGCTGTGCCACGAGCTGATCCTGATCATACGATATTTGCCACATCTCTGATAGCATTACAACGGATGCGATGTTTGTACACAATTATTGTTGAAGGAAAGCAGGATCTGATACTTGGATGATGCTGGTTGCTTTAAGGTTTTCTCCTGACTGTTGTGCTTTCTAATAACGTTGAGAATATAAATAGATGAAGTCATCTGTAGTAGAATTGATGAACACGTAAAGTCTTACAATCGACTTCTCTAGTTGACCAGTATTTTGGTTTCAAGGCATTAAACAATTAGTATGGTTCGTTTACTGTCATGTAGAATTGTAACCATCGTAAACATGTATCAAATGAGACAACTAACTTTCATCCTCCAACATCAGCCCTTATTCCTCCGTCTTGTCTGATTTAGGCCGCCCAACGGCCTGCGGTCTCTGCAGTTTATCAAATGCATGCATCGCATCCTGGAAAAAAGTTCTGTTCATTGGTCAGTCATCCATTGTAGATGGAACGGAACAGAGCACTGTCAGCACAGATTCCATGAACCATCTCCGTCGATGGTACTCTCTACTACCATGAGTTTTCTGGATAACTATCTCACATTTATGTCACCTATTCAGCTGTTGGACGGGACATGACTATTATTAATACACCAGATAAATACGTGCAACTAACGACTCGTCAAATTGTTTGTTATTACGCAAGTAATACGCATTAGCCACATCGTTCGTAGAAAGTCGGCAAAGTCTTCATAGTGAACGGGAAACTTAGTTCTTCAAGGCGTAGTAAATTCAAGATGCTACAGTAAATAAATTGGATGAGCAAGTAAATATAATCGCGCTTGGAAATATAATTCAATCACCAACGTTTTCGAAAATCTTCAAATGGTTGGCCGAGAGGACTCGATCAGTTATAAGCTGAACGTCTTGACAGACTATGCAGATTCTTATTGAGTAGAGATACAGTATAACTCTGGCACCGGATAGCATGTTTATATAAACCGAGAAATTACGTAATCAACACTGCTGCCCCATTGAATGTTATTAATTAGACACCGTAGCATAATATCGCCACTATTCGCTGCATGTTTATAACATGTTCTTGCTATTTATACCTCTATACCCTCCGACCACCCTAGCTTGGGGGTGTGTGTTTATTACATTTTCGCTTCGTTCTTATTTCGTCATCGTAATTTATTCAGATCTGTTCAATTTTCATCCTGCATAAAAAATTTCAAATAGCAAATACAGTTTAGTCCTTTTATAAAAAAAGTAGGCAGTGGTCAATCAAAATTATAAAAGGGCGACTAATTACATCACATCACTTTCCCGAGACTTGACTGTGCTGCTGTAATAGTGATCGGATCCAAAACCGCGACCGTAATGAGGGTGACTTTTCACTTTGTATAATATAACAATAACTGTAAAGTAAATAAAAAGCTTACATACCAGACAAACGATGAGCAATACTCTCACACCCCACTTTTGCCTTCGAAAAAAAAGACTAAGCAAAACACAAATAGCGCAATAGCAACTAATTTCACTGATCAACCTATTGAATGAGTGACAGATAACTGCCCTCTAAGGGTATGTGCTCCTTTACTACGATATTCAACAGGGGTAAGAGACTGTGTTAGATTAGATTATCATTATTTGTAACGCAACATACATTAAGAAAGAAATGACTATATTAGCATGCATGTCATACTACGCAAACAATAGTAATAGTGAATTCTGAACCAATAGTAATAGGGAATAAACAATCATTATAATTGGTGACATATCCTTCGCTATTACTATCACTATTAATTAACCATTAACCGTGATGAGTTTTAGTTCAACATCAAGCTATGTATCCTCACTACCAGTGCTTCCTCTATTGCTATGCCATCTTCTACATCAACTCCAAGAAATTCTACAACTCAAGGCACCTTCCCTAAGATTATACTTCAATTAATGGAACAAGGGCTTATGTCAGCAGATGAGCAGATAATGGAATTGTTAACAAATTTGCAATATTCTCAGAATATTTATGCACTTAAATACATTCTCGAACATAAAGGGGATTCTGTTCCAGTAGAGGTCTTAAACATGGCTTTGAAAAGTTTATGTTCTCAAGAATTTGATGATGTGTTTTCAATAGAAACAGTTATTAAATTGGAATGGCAGCTGCGAATTAATACAACTATATTGGAACACATGTTTCATAAAGGGTGTCAATTTACAGGTCGTTTTCTTGATAGTATTCAGAAATCCATTTCTACACATAAAAATACACATTCAATGATTAAACAGCATGGAGGAGAAATGTGGAAAATTAATTGTGCAGGGTCTAATACTAATGTATCAAGCAAAATTATCAATGACTTTAAATGTAATTACAATATTGACTACCTTCTCAAACTCATCAAGAATACATTAAATACTGCTTGCAGTGAAAGAACCCAGTATCAGACAAGTATTAATCGAGCTGTTGCAGCATTAAAAGGTTTACTTGTTGTAGTCCCTGGATTGGCTAAAGTTGGGATTAAATTAATTACAGGTGTTGACATCCCTCTTAGTGATTTTGACATAGAAAGATCCTGGAAGTATTTTAAAGAAGCTTTCCATATTGAACCCTCAGGAAAGCCTTGGTATACAACCTGGAGACAGCTCATAATATTACAAGATAGCCTTGATGAATGGTATCAACAAAAAGAGTC
>CAJVPJ010001307.1:0-10636 GCA_910592205.1 Paraglomus occultum | reverse complement strand
CTCCTCATTTTGACACATACTCATTAATTCTCATTCCAAGAAACCGGAAGACAAGACTAGCAGACGTCAAATCTTCCCTTTTACTTTTTTCATTTCAGTTACCCAAGCTACACATGCGGCGAGACTTACAAAGTGTACAACCATAAAGAGCAATTGTGTGACTATGACGTGATTTTTGACATTTCGAGCCATGATACCCGCAACGATTATGTAACAGAAAATCGGTCACGGGGATTTCAGCATCAGCGGATTTCAGCATCAGCCGTGACATTAATTAATATAGATCGGTTTAAATTAACTTTACAGTATGTGACTGCCTTTATTATTATAAATTTTTTAAAGTGTTTCTACAGCATGTGCTGTTTATATTTACGCATTATATGGTATTATCAATATCATCACTCACAGACGCGCTCCAAAAATAGATGTTGCTACAGCATGTGACTGTTTATAATTACGCTTATTATATCACCTCTCGATATTTGACAATATAACACATGACTTGTCTTCTCCAAAATACAATGTTATCTAAAGTATAACAAACAATCCATCGACCAACAGACAACCATTCCATATTGCGTTATTGCGTACATACGACCGACCGAACTTTGACACAGCAACGACGCGGATTTTATCGACCATATACTCAAACCATTGTACATATATCGCTACAACAAACCTCCCCTCTTCCAACGTGCAACTACAACGTTATCAGCTTTCGCCGCATTCCGTATTACGACACATGCGACGGTTTGGATAACTCACAACCAACTTTTTTACTATTACCCTCCTCGATCGCCAATCACAACTTTTACCTCCTCTGTTTAAAATAATTTTTGCGGAACTCTGGATTTACTTTAGACAAAGTAAGGATTTTTCACCGAGTACTTGTTGAGTGGTTGTTGTATCCCAAGTTACGCTGCCAGTAGGTGAGAGATATCTGAATCGAAAGCGCATCGTGGCCACAGTATTCGTGGTATTTGTGTATCATACGTACTTAATGTATATAATATCTGACGTTACGCTGCCAGAAGGCGTTGTCTTTACTGAATCTGCTAATGTCGAAATGGCTGTGGTCTAACTCACCACTAGGCGGGTTCGCTGGATGGTGAATAGGATATAACTTTTGCTGGTGCTTCAAGTTGAGCCGTTAGAAGTCCAATTCAGAGGATTACAATAGCGAATAATATTGTCTCTAATATTTTTTGGTATCAATTTTTGTACGTATGGGCTCTCACAAATTATCCTTCGTCCAGTTGCCGAAATTGTTCAACGAAGTTAACTCTTGATTTTGTGCTACGCCCCATTTTGCGCCAGACGTATATATCTCTGAAGAATATGCTCCAAGATGGACTCTGGTACTTCAACAAAATTATCGCCGTCAAACAGTATACTGGATTTTTACATATAATCCTGATGCAAGTATTCCGTAAAGGAATAAAAAATTCGTGGAGCCAGATTTTCTTGAGAATTTTAACCGCATTATTGTTCAAGAATTCATCTTTTTTCTCTATAATGTACTGCTGTACGTCATTTAATAGTTCGAACAATTCCAACTCGTCCGTAGCAATTAATACATCAAAAATAACAGATGCACGTTGCAAGGCAAAATCGATTTGACACCGCGAGTCTGATTATCATGTATAAACACACAGAACAGATTATCAAGTTTTGTGAAAACCAGAGAAAGCAGTTCATCGGTTAATACAATCAAACGGTTTTCAGCAATCAATTATGCGTTCTGTACACTATTATTTGCTTGATACGTTTTAACAGTCGAGCTACTGAATAAAATACGCGAACGCAAGTCTAGTTCATCAAACTTGTAAATGAATCTCCATTCTTCACACATACCTAAAGAATTTTTCCAATTATCCTTATGGCGCATCGGCAAATTCGAGTTTATTGTTTCTAAGGATTCTCTCGAACTTTATGTTGCATAAGACAACACCTTTCTCTTACGTTATCTTTACTAAACCGTGTTTCTCAACTCCGTCCATCATTAATCATTCTAAACATTCTGTACAACGTTGTGTGATGGGATTCAATAAATTAAACCTTATTTGGGATGGACTCGTGTATAATTTCTTCGCCGTCTCAGTTACACATGCTAAGTCCCACCCCCAAAATCCTTTGGGCGTAAACGTATGCAGTCCGAGCTTTTGTATTTCACTCATAATTGTTTTCATTTTACAAGGACACGCACAAATACACCTCTCTCATAACTCACTCGCGCTTCATAGTTAAAAACTCTGTTGTACTAAATATGACTGGTAGGCATGTCTTGTCATAGTTCCTGATTTTGACATGATATATTAATCAATATCCCAATACTGCGGAATCAGGAAAGACCTACAATATCGTCTACAAAAGCGATACCCCCGACGAGATTATTAACAAACATATTGAACATTTAGAGAAAAATGGTAGAGTATGGAAAGAGAAACAGTGGCATATCTTTTTTGACAAACACACTTGCAGACATATATATATGTGCGTGGTGTTGGCACTGACACAGTACAAACATAAACGTTTACTTGTTTTATTTTCTACTATACAGGCAGTGAAGTCCACAAATTAACCCTTTATAAAGGTCTTATTGTAAAAGTCAAGGAAGACCACGTTATTAGTACGTAAATATGTTAACGTATCTTCACATGACAAACACTTCGTCAACTAATCACTATGCTTGACTATGCGTTTCGCAGGCTCTTACCAAACAATGGCGGACAGTCACATTGAAAGTATTGAAGAAGATCAAGTTGTTAGAACACAGCGATAAACATTGACGTAATTGCGTATAAGAAAATTATGTATATGAATATATTGTGAATCTTGTTACGTTATAAAATTGAATATTCTATCATTACCGTCATATTGATCACACTTCGTTGTTATCTACTGTCTTGTTGCTGCAATCGAACAGAATCTCCAAGTCCGTGTGCATTGAGCAGTCGAGTATGGAATTTCAATGTACTTTGTCATCACGATGTGGAGATGCCTATAAGAAAGCCTTTACCTTTTTTTAATAATAAAGATACTTTGCAAGTTATTATAGACGGGACGAAGGGTCACGCTTCGTGATCGCACTTATCTCACCAATAATAAAGGTTTGAGTGTCCAGAATGCATTATAACAGTTCGTTGGGGGTAGAACGCAACAAACCGGACCAAGCGAACATTCTGTTATGTAACATAAACTAATAGTATAGAGCTGTGCACCATAGTACTGGGGAATACCTCTTCACTTTAATAACATATGTTATTTCCACTTAGCTTAGGTTATGACGAGCCGGTGTCGGTCACGACACGTGTCAGATTTCTGTCATGTGATATATTGCATATCAGGTTGCAGTGGCTGGTTTTAATCGTCAGGCTACATAATATAAATAATAAAGTGGTGATTTCAAATATAAGACACTTGTAGAAAAAAACGAGTTGCTGATGCAATCAAAGTAAGTCACATGGTAAATAATAAAATCTTCTTCACAATAATTTTAGAATAGTGATACGAAAACGTTATGCGTTTTCCAAGACAGTTACACTAGTTAAATTACGATTATGCATTTGCGAGACAATAATCAGCACTTCCCCATCGCGAATCATGTTGTCGGTCGTTTGATAATAATATTCAGTTCTTTACGGATATGAAATAAACATTTTTTTGGAATCTAACTATTTCTTTCTATTACTATTGTCGTTAATGATATTTAATTAATTGATACAACCGGATAAGACAAAACCGCCTTCAGCTAAACGTCGACTAACGATTGTCTAGTTATCTGTTGAGCGAGAAAGCGAAGTCTTAATTAAAAAATTAAACAATAATAAAATTTTAATTATTTTAGAAACAAGTGACGGAAAAACTGATTAGTCAATATACCGAATCGAAGACCAGCCTATTTAATTTAGAATAAACAATTTCCCTTCGATTTCGTTGTAAATTATAGTTGCTAATAATTTACTACGGTTACCCTTATCCGGAAATGAGTACGAGAAGTACATCGTATAGGGAACGATAAAACGCGCATATAATTAATTAAAATTAGGTCACTTGTAGACGAAGCATTCAGTCGAAAAGACATCACTGTAATAAGGGCAATGATCCGTTGAGTCTAAATTTACCAAATATCTGGTCGCTACGTTAAAAAGTTAATTGGCTCTCCCAACCAATCAATTGCCGACTGTAACAGTATAAATATAAAGCAATGAAATAACTTTATTTCTTTATTTATGGTTTAGATTGAGCATTTTAACAACTTATGCAGTTTAGCAACATGTATTATTGAATCTTTTATCATCAGCAATATTAACTATAATACTAAGTTGACAAAACATGCCAAAGCAACTGTAATTCTTGTTTCATAGCTTTTATATTTGTTGATCGAGTTGCAAATCCGAAATCTACCAAGAAACATTGTTTCTTTTGATCGTTCCATGATATCAAAATATTTTGCTTGCGAATGTCATTATGTAGGATACCATGTTTGTGCACTGCCTTTAAAGCTGCCACAGCCAATTCTTTCTCTTCTCTTGATGGACTGACTGGATGATGGCCGACAATGAATGTTGTTCCAAGAACATAAAGCAGCCCACAAACTTTTCCATATGCAATGAGTCTCGGAATATATACTCCTTGAATGTCTTGCATTGTATGATAGGCTGCTATCTCATTTAAAAGTTCTGCCCAAGTCTTAGGGTGTTTTGATACATCACACATTTTCCAGGCAACTTCAATTTCTTGAAAATATCCCTTATGGACAACTCCTGAATGTCCACTGCCAACATATTCACAAAGGTTAAGATCTTCCATCTCCTCAAATTCAATTTCCATAGGGTAGTCTTTGTCAGAATGTTTTTGTTGAGTATAAGTAGTACCACTTCGACTTTGAGAGCTTCGTAAGTTGTATGTTGATTGCTTTTTCGCTGAACCTCCTGTTGATTGTGTATCACTTTGTCGCTTTGGCCTGGATGAAGGCAAAGGTGGTGGCATGGTGGTAATAGTTGATGATCTTGATTGACGTTTTTGCAAAAGCTGGTTGTGTTGATAATTTGTATGTGCAAGATGCTGGATAAAGGCATATCCTCTCAAAACTGTTGGATCAGTAGCATTCCTTGAAAAGGCCTCAGAGATAAGAAGATTACGTGTATTCTGAGGTGAGCATAGAAACCAAGTTTGTTCATATGTTGTTAATATTCCATATTCACAGTTATTCCCCATCATATAAGTATAGACCTGCTGAATAATATTGACATAACATCCCTGTCCATAGCTAGTTGCCAAATGTGTATCTTCACTCAGTGCCCATTTTGTTTTGACTTCAATTGGCATAAGAAAAACTTCTGGAGTATCATCATTTGAAAAGCAATAGCAACCAAAATCTGGGTCAAACTGGGTAATACTTCTATAGATGCCATCAAAACCTTCCTTTGGATTGCGTGAATGACCAAGAACATTTAATTGTTGAAAAATGGTATGGTCAAGTATCGAATGCAATCGACTTTCAGAAGTTACCACTGGTTGAGATTTATACCGTGGTTTAGCATACAACTTCCTAGTATTCTCGAAAGGATGTGAAATAGCTTGCTCACGAAATCCTGTCCATTTGCTAACTTTGGATGGTACTCGTGGACGTTGAAGTATAGTTGAGCCGCTGCTTCTTGGTTCATCAGTGTACATAACTGTGGGCGGCAATTGCTCAACATAATCAACAAATTCTTGTTCAGTTAATAAACTAGCGGTTGGTGGAACTCTAACAATAACATGAATGTTAGCATTGTCTGGTTGAGTAGGCCACAATGATCTAATCATTGTTAATTGCCGCATTCGATCATTATTATTAAGTGCAAGAGCCTGAAGATGGGCATCATTTGTTGCTGGAACACTGATTCTCCAGAGCACCAATGCGCCTGCATCAACATCCTGGAGACGATTTGGCACTTCCTGTTTGATCCTTTTTTTGAGTCCATAAACACTGTCATTTGCATTTAAATCAACTATGAAGAGGTTGTCCTCAGCCGGGGTGTCATCTTCGAACAGACAATTAAGTGTGATGGCAGACATATATTATATAGAGAATATTGACTGTGCGTTGGGGTGCACAGAAAGCGACGTGTCAATCACGTGATATAATCATGGAAAAGAAACATTTGCGTAGGCACAAAAAACTACCGATCACCGTGATACATTGTTAGAGTATTCTACTTCAACATGCGTGTCTCTTTTGTGGTAATTGCAGTCTTAATCTTGGGTATTCAACAGGCAGTAGCCTATACGATTGTTGTAAAAGCTGGTACAAAGGAGTGCTTCTATGAGGATTTACATAAGGATGATAGAATGACGTTAACTTACCAAGTGGGAGAAGGAGGGCATCTGGATATTGACTTTACGGTGAGTGAAATAGATTTCTGCCAGATTTATAAGTGCGGTGTTTGGAATATAAAATTCAGTGACATGGAGAAGAAGCATTCTATATAAAGAACGTTTAAATAGTAAATACACGTACATAATGCTCATAATGTCACCGTGCAAGTATCCAACATAAATCTCTAATCGTTTTCGTCTATCGCGTTATTAATAGATGACTGATCCAAATGACAAACAAATAATAAAAGAAGATAGACAATCGACTGGGACATACTCGGTGGGGACTCAGTTTGATGGCAGATATACTTATTGCTTTAGTAATGAGATGTCTAGCGTCACGGATAAAACTGTTAGCTTCAACGTTCATGGACTTGTATATATACCAGAAGATAGTTGTGAGTATAACTGTGCTGTGATTATGGTTGCTGACCCATACTGTACATATATGTAATTGCGAATTCTACGAATTCTTTTGAATAGCTCACACGGATCCAGTTGAAAAGGAAATTAGAGAGTTAGCCGATAATCTTGCCGCAATTAAAGACGAACAGGCTTATTTGGTTATAAGAGAAAAAACACATCGTAACAGTATGTATTAATTAATTACTCAATTTATTGACTTTTTCATGACGAGTACTGAATATTGATCACAATTTTTTTCTTTCAGCTGCTGAGAGTACTAATGACAGGGTCAAATGGTGGTCCCTATTCCAATTCGCCGTGCTGATATCAGTTTGCCTCTGGCAGGTGTTTTATCTTAAGAGTTTCTTTGAAGTCAAACGGGTTGTCTAGGGCAGTAAAACGAGACAGCTTGAATAAAATAAATTCGAAGATTGTTAACTTTGCAATTGACTTTACCATGGATCTGCCACATCAACGATTCCATCGGCAGCAGAAAAGGTTTAATATAAATGTGACTAGTACGTCAAGCTTACTAGAAGTTTTGTTAATAACACTATGTTTATGATAAAGAGCTGGAATATTTATTGAGACATATAACTCACAAGTCGTTTATTTAGTATTTTTACAGATTTTAATTGTTTTGTGTAGCCGAGTATGAGGACATAATTAACAATGCCATTCTACATTTTCATGTTACGGGCTGCTGAAGTCACAACTGTTAATATAGTTTCGACGAGATATTACTTGAAGCATTTACAGAACGGAATATAGATGAATATATAATGAAGTTACAACAATAGGATCATATTCGTGCAAAAATACAGATAGTAGTATATCTACCCAATAGTTAACGACAAACTCAAATAGACTTCGTCAGTGATAATATGAGATCTGCTGCAACAAAACCAGACAAGTGAATTTGTGACATCACTCGTGTCTTCTTTTAATTACGTCAATCAAAATTACCTTTTAATCTCAATTTGAGAGAATTCAATTTTTCTAATTGAATTTTTTAATCGAGTAATGTCACGTTATTATAACATTCTACTTCATAATCAGTTTTTGGGTAAACGTTCAATCTCTGCTTAATTGTCTAGTAATTCGTATTATTTACTTAGACTTTGATTGCTTCTGCTCATTTGCATCTAACGCTCATTCTGCCTCGTTTAGAAGGAGTTTATTTATCGTTCGTAAAAGGCGGACATACTAATACTTTCTCTTTAATGGGGTAAACGAGGAAGTTTCTGTCACAAGTGTATATCGTTCTTCGTTTTCGAGTTTTTCATCAGTCTTTTCAAGATTCTGATTTGGTAACTGCTTTTTTGAGTGAACATATGATCACATGCATTTTCCAATAATATGACAAACGCGAAAACGTTCTTTCGTCATAAATTGACAACATGTCACTTAACTTGGATGTTTCACTATGGATGATGAGATCATTAAGACATATGAAGCACAGCATGGTATGCAATGAATGCATGTTTATCGAATGGATAGTTCCAAAGTTATGCAAGAGCAGTCGGAGTGTTATTAGTTGGGCGGGACTCAAAAAACCAGGCTACGTTTTAAAGATGGTAAAAACATTATAGTTAATAGAGGTGCAACGTGGGCTTGTATTGCAAACACGCGTTGGGTGCATAGTGAATGGTATCATATCAATCCATTTGAGCAACTTTGATATGCTGTTTGCAATGTTGATAACTTATGCTTTTTTTTCTTTATTTCTTCCACTTATAATCAGCGGATCAGCAGTAAGTGTTGTAATGTTAGTTAGCCTTTATTTTTTTGCTCCTATTAGCGAAAGAATTTGCATTTGGCAATGACGATAGCACAGCTACCGAGGCCGCTTTTTATGAGCAAACACGTATAGCATGTACCGTTGGCAGCTCAGGTGCATGCATCGACTATAGGGAAATCAGAAATGGTATGGGAGGTTGCAGAACACGTCTATGTATGCCTTCGCAACAAAGAATCATCTGGTATCCCTCCTCGATTAACCGTTTCAGATAAACTCTACATGATTCGCGCATGTTACAAACATTAATCGCATACATCGTTTATTCAATCACATAATGAAGGTGATATACAGTAACATTAATAGTAATAGTAACAGTAAAAGTAACATTATTAACAATAACAAACTTATTAGCAATAATACGTCGATAACTCGTCTATGCAATCATGATACGTTTCTTACTGGATTTTTTTACCTAAAATTAAATAGATAAAATAAAATAAAATAAAATAAAATAAAATAAATCAAATCAAATTAAATTTCTTTTTTTAATTTTATAAGACCCTTTACATCAGAGACTACTATCCAATATGGTCAAAAACGAAACGAACACTATCAGCGGTATGTCATATGCTACTATCGTATCTCTCGGACCCGAATCGTGGAATGCAAGTACTATGATTTGTTTGTTACACAACATGCTTGTAATGTACGCGTTTTTATTATTAAAACCATCTACTACTACTACGTCTGGCATTAATCATCGCCTTCAACATATAGAAACATATCGCTCTCCTTGTCGGTTTGATCAATGCTAATGTCAAGCAAATTTTTCAGTCCAAATAAAATAACGATTTACATATTTCTATCTAGTATTAATACAATAGCAATATCCGATCAAAGTACCATCCCGAGAAATACGGTATTTGTTTTACGCTCAATTCGTCCGTTCCCGATCCTAACTTTCCGGTTCCAACTTACGCGGATCATTTCAATCCCCGAAGGGTCATCCATCGTTGTGTCTCATATGTCCATAGTATTTGGACATTAGAAGAAGCCTGTACAGTTCCACGATAAATCCTGAACTTTCGTTATAACAACCCCAGCAAGCTGCTTTTTCCCGTTGGATCATCTCGTTCTGTGTGAAGAACCTTGTGATAGAAAGTGAACATAGTACCGCCCTTTCCAAGGACATTGAGTATTCTGAAGCTTTCCCCAGTCATACAGACGCAAACCTATGTTTTAGAAATATATCGACCCTGTAATAGGCAATATCGTGAGATAGTGCACGTTGTTCAATGTGGACAAACGGAATATAATGAGGAGCCCAAACATATATAATGCAGGCAACAGCAGCATTCAAATTATTTTCTTTCCGTTGTTCCTCTATTAACCTATACAGTTTCTTGTCTCCGCTGAAATGTGTTTACATATAACCTAGCTCATTGACAACTATCCAATAAACGCGTATTCAGTGCCTGCTTACCTTGTTTGAACTCATATACTTCTGCACTATTTCCTTATTATTGGTACTATGATTTTAAAGTTGAGGTATTCAAGTTAGTCCATGTTTGTAATTATGAGAAGAAAGAAAAGAACATGTAGCTGTGCGAAATTAAACTGCTTTTTGTCATTTATAACCGTTAATTTGTCGGTGTCTTCTTATTATACTGCATATTCACTAAAGCGATTGCATGGGCTTCTAATAGTGCTGCAATTTTTTGGTTCCATGATGGATATAATGTAAATATCTATATTTATTTTGTATAGATATACATAGACAGGCCTATATGAAATTATAATGATAACTGCGAAGTAAAACGTATGTTTAACATGCAACGTGAATTCAACATGGCCACTAATACTAAATAAAAACTCAGTCACTCGATAGCAATTTTGCAGTTCGGCCCATATCTTGCAGTCAATTTCTTAATAGCTCGTACGTAATCGAGAAAGATGTCTTTTGGCAAACAGTATACGCGAAAATTTTAAACCAACCTAAGTCACAATAAACATATTTCAAAGTGGTTGACGCATTAAGAATTTTGTATACGTACAGTGTGTTACAAAATTATCCGGAATCAAAGACAATCATGTTGTACCACAACCAGCGATTCGAAAATTATGAAA
>CAJVPJ010001306.1:0-10639 GCA_910592205.1 Paraglomus occultum | reverse complement strand
TCTTCGTCGTTTACGGTTTTCTTCTTTTCCTCCTCAATCCAACATCGAATTGCCATAATAGATGTCTTCCGCGGAATTGTTCTTCGTAGGTAAAAAGTTTCTTATTGTAGAAACAGCAATGCTCTTTCCTTCACCGAGTAACTTATGGATTTCAAGCACCATTTTGTTAAATAAAAATTTTGAATCCGATTTAATTCTTTTTTCGTATAATAGGATTAAATTATTCCACAAGTTTTCGATTTCTGGTGGATAGTTACGTTGGCCAATTTGTTTGTTAGTCTTAGATTTTTTTCTTCGGCTCAACTAAATTGATTATTTTATCAATTTTTTGATTTATATTACGCAGCTGATCTTTGTGAATTTTAAGGGAATATCCGAGGATAATTCTGATCAATAATCCAAGAATAAATTCGCTTGTGAGAGCAAACATTTTAAAATGAAGAAGTTTGTTGGATGGATTTTTGTAAAGCAGTTCGCGAAGCTTTTTCGTAAACTAGCTCAATTTCTGTCGATTTTTTATAGCAAATCTTTTCGAGTCACAATATTCTAACTAAACGAGACATTTTGAAAGTTCCCAATAATACGTCATTGATTAAGCCACTGATCGGCGTTAGTATATCGCGCATCTTTCCAACGAAAACGAAAAATGGCAAAGACCAATTTCGAAGACTTTCTTCAGTTTCTGGAAGACAACGATCTTGCGGTGGTAAAGGAAAAGATAAGTACCAAGACTTGGGAATACATCATTGGGCTGGATGCTGCAGAAGTATGGGAACAGCTTGGTGCATCACCCATAGACGCAAGAAGCATCGTCAGCTTCATAAAGAGACGGTGTCAAGGTAAGAGTTTTTGTGGCGAAGGCGTTGGATACATGGGATGTAACGACTTTGTGACTCGGGCGTTGGGAACGTAGAGTAGTGTGTACGTAGGTGTGTTGACATCTCTCCATTCATGTATTCTGTCTGCAGTTATACCACCCGTTCGACGTCTTGAATCTTACGTCGTAGAGCCAGTTGATGATGCAACCTTTCGGTTTGACCTCCCTTTGGATCAACCAATCCACATACTAACGAATGAGCTGGAACATTACCTGCCAGCTGACTACTTCCGCGAGATTCAACAGTCCGAATCACATTCCATCATAAAGCCCTCTTTTGACTTTCATGGTGATATCCAGCATCATGTGCTAAAAATCTTAAAGAACGAAAAAGAAGGTGGCTCTGAAGACGGCCTTCATGGTCGGGATGGTGGTATCCTTGGCATCATCAGTTTACTTTCTGGACTTGATTCAAATCGAAACATGACTTGTAGTAGTACTCTGAAGAGAAAGCGTGTTGATGCACATGTGCATGAAGTTCCCATAGTACTAATGGAGGAGAGTACAACAAATATGATCTTACAATAGCTAAAAATGAACTCAAGACAAAATTTTCATGGTCCCCTCATTACTGTGACTTACCGTTTATCATTGCTATCGCAGTGGCTTATGACATAATTTCATTTAATAAACTTAATCGTGCACGTCAGCTGACCAATGAGTTTCAAATGGATCTTTCTAAAGGCAAACAGGCGGCTTTCCGGTGAAATACTTTCAGTTTGAGTACTTCGATTTCTTTTACTGTCATGCTTCCATATTTTAATTCTGTTTTATCTTTATCTCACACAGTTGTATTCATGCCTGCATCAACGTGGCACGTTATAGTAAATGGGCGATAACACAAGTTGCTTCATCTCCTGAATATGGATTCGGTGTGCCAAACATTCGTGAACCAGAATCAGATGGTTGGTGGGGTCGCATGCTCACTATAAACTACTCAAGTGTTGTTAAAGTCTACTTTGGCATGCCGACGCATGAAATAGATAGGTGTGTTTTGGTATGATGGTATATCCATGTTTGTTTGCGACTTGAGTAATTGTTGCATTTGTTCACCTCATCTATTGCATTGTATACTAGGATTATATCTTTCTATAATGCAACTCGAGGTATCGAATATTTAGAAACTGCCGAAATACAACGATCAGGACGAAATCCAAAAGCAAACAATCGATTGGAACTTCAGCTTGAAATGACTCCTGTGGGGATTGTGAACTTTGTAAAGACACTTCAACAGCTACGTGAAGCTATGTACTGTATTGTGCATTGTGTTCATGCTGTTCATGAACGTGGATGGAGTATAGTGGATCTACGTTGGCCAAATATTGTAGCAGTAAAAGGCATATTCTATGTTATTGATTCTGGCGAATTCGCACAACGACATGGCAACCCCATTCACAGTGACCGTCTGAAATTGCGTGACCCGCGGTCTGTTTCCTGCAGCTGTGCTACTGATACATATATGCTAGTCACAATGATGGATGAACTAAGTGACTTGTGGCATGGTAACATGAATGGTCGGTCATTTTACGAAGCGTTAAACAAGTGCTACCAAGAAAACTCTTCATTGGCATCTGTTTTAGACAACAGATTTCTTTCTAAGCCTTGATGTTATATATAAATTACGTGCTATATGCACCTTTGACCTCTTCGCTTTGTAAAAAAGAAACAAACTTATTTTGAAATTTACTGGCGATTTCGGATAGAAACTCTAAAAACATGTAGTTCCGAAAGCTTTAATAAAAGAGTATAAAAAATCTAAACCTCATAAAATTAATATATAGGATTACCCGTATATGAAAAATAGCGAATATAAAAAGGCCACGCGTTTCTTAGAGATAGGTTGCAAATGTAGCTGTTCAAAAATGATACCGAGAGTAAATTTTGCCGAATTACGTGAGGCGTTTCAAGCTCTCTCTAGATCCGAACAAGATATATTCTTAATGGCCCAGCTGAAAGCAATGAATGGTGGAGAAATAACTGGCAGTCGACGTCTTAAAAAGAAAACGCGTACTAATAAGCGAACGTTTTACTACTGAGATCGTAATACTCCACTTTGTCAGAAAACGTATCTCAATATGTTAGGAATTGGTCGCACTCACTTTGAAAACGTTAGAAATCACCTAGCGACGAATGGTATCATACCGCGCGTTCATGGTAATATAAAACGAATGCCGCGATGGAAAACCAAAATAACCATTAATATAACTGTTGCTACTGCAGTGAAGAATTTTCTCGAAAACTATGCGGAAATTCATGGACTGCCAAGTCCGGGTAGAAATGTCAATCGCATTACTCAATCGCTTACACTTCTGCCAGCCGAAACGAGTTATAAATCGGTTTATCGTAATTTTATTGCAGGTCTCGAAAACGATAGTACGTTGGAATTGTTAAAATATGATGCTTTTCAACGAGGGAGAGGACGGACAGTGGTTGGCCGAGCTGAAGAGGAAACTGCGGAAGGAGGAGGGGACTGCAGCGCAGCGGGCAGAGTGGAAGGAGGAGAAGAAGACGCTGGAAGAACGGCAGAAGCTGCTACAGGTGGAGGTAACGAAGTGCGCGGATGATGTTAGAAGGTGCCGAGAGGCACTCTTAGCGGCGACAACAACTCAAACAGGTAACGACTTTGTGACTCGGGCGTTGGGGACATAGAGTAGTTTGTACTTAGGATAGACACGGCAATATATGGTTTTCTTTATTATAAATATTTCTGTAGCTGCTCTTTCAAGAAAGTCGAGAGTATTTACTTTTTGATTTTTTCCTCTCTAGGATTCGAGCATCGATATGCCAGCCCATCGGTAACCTCACGTGCTCTTAGAATGCGACAAGACGATTGTTATGACCATATAGGCCAGGACCTCTCATTCTTGGAAGAACTGGATGCCGAAGAAACAAGAAATGTCGATGAGAAGTTTAATTACTTCCAAGCCAATGACCCCCCAAACCCTCAGTGGCGTAAAATCCAACCATGGATTCAAAAAGTATACCAGTCTCTCGCGCAGCTCTTTGGTTTAATTGTTATTCATGAATCTCGGAATGGTGGTCAAGAAGGTAGTAAGTTTGCCGACCATTACCTTACATACGAAGAATTCTCACAATCTTGTGACGGCAGCTGCACCCAAATCGACTTTACGAAAAACTGGGCATTCGAGGACAAATCGAACTGGCAAAGCGCTTGCACAAACAAAGCAGCCCTTCAATGTTACGATTATTCCAGCAAATTCTTCGCACCTGACAATAATAAGCAGCGTAAATATATCTCTATCATGCCTGATTCAAGGAAGTACAGACTGTGGTATGCCTTCTGGAATTATGAACAAGGACAAATGAACGCGAGAGAGACTGCTGACTATGAGTGGTGTCGGGACACTCTACGTATCTTAGCGCGCGTATTCAAAACCTTTACCACAATCGATCTGCGTGCTGCTGCATCTCCCCGAAATTTCGGGAATATAGGTTCAACTAAAGATATTTCCTCAACGGCTTCATACAATTCAGGATTTAATATTTTATTTGATCGACGTGCCAGAACCGAAGCCCTTTACGAAATGCTTGTAGAACACGGCCTTCCATTCGTGACAACAGCAGACGGTGACATAAAGGCGTCTCGGCTTTTGGGCCTTGGGTCGGATACTGTCATATTCGAAGCACGCACTGTATGTAATGAACGAGTCGCCCTCAAATTCAGTTTCGGTTTCACTTCGGAAGTTCTGGAGCGTGAATCACAAGTATTGAAGACACTCAAGGACGTCAAGGATATTCCGAAGTTACTATACGAGGACCTCGATTCAATACGTCCATATATTGTTACTAACATGGTTGGCAGGAAAATCAACAAGATAGATGTGCCAATTGCATGCAAAATCATCGTTGATATTCTTCAAATTCTGAAGACCCTTCACGAGTACGGTTATATCCATAACGATATTCATCCCGGGAACATCGTAAACGTTAACGGTAAATATCGGTTAATCGATTTTGGCTTAGCTATTCCACGATCCAATAAGAGAGAAAATGTCCCTAGTGATTGGCCGGAAGGCAATATCGTCTTCGCTTCGCATAACAGAGGCAAATACCTTGGAGCCGCAGATGATTTGGAGGCGCTTTCTTATACGATCGCATTTATGTACAATCAAAACAAGGCGTATTGGCAAATTGCCACCAAGGATCCATGCCAGGCTATTCATCAGAAAGAAAGAAAGCTCACTTATCTCTTTGATGGGCTACCACAAGTATTTCGAGACTTTTTCGAGTATGTGTACGATCTTGAAATCACGGTTACACCTGACTACGAATATTGGCAGGGTCTATTCCTAGAGACTGTGGAAACTTGGTGTTCTCGACTGAGGAAACACCTTCCAGAAACATCGCAAGGAAACCCTAATCATAGCCTTGAGTCTAAACGTGGTGTACGACGTCGAATTGAACAACTGGCCTGGTGAGAAGCAGTTCTAACTGACCTCACAGTCAATAGAATCCCTGTTATCATTGCTTTACAAGTAAATTTTGCTTACTCAAATTTCGTCTTATAAATCTGCATACTAATGCATAATAAAATAGAACTTGCATCAATTACATGTAAAATACTACACGTTCAACAATAAAGGATAATATGTTCTGGCAAATTTTGTCCATAATCATGAAACTTGATTTACTGTTATTACTGTTTCTAATTTATTCCAAAAGAATAAATAATAAGATTTCTATTTTCGACCAGAAATCCAACCAGGCAAACAGGTTTAATGGATTTACCGCTAAAATTATTATATAGGATTACCCGTAGATGGAAAATTATAATTATAATAGTTCGACTGAATTTGAAAAAGCAATACGTTTCTTGGATATAGGTTGCAATTGCGGATGTTCGAAAAAGATTTCGAGAGAAGAGTTTGCTGAATTACGTGAGGCGTTTCAAGCTCTCTCTAGATCTGAACAAGATATATTTTTAATAGCCCAACTAAAAGCAATGAATGGTGGAGAAATAACTGCCAGCCGACGTCTCAAAAAGAAAATGCGTACTAATAAGAGAACTTTTTACTATTGAGATCGCAATACGCCTCTTTGCCAGAAAACGTATCTCAATATGTTAGGAATTGGTCGCATTCACTTCGAAAACGTGAGAAATCATCTAGCAACGAATGGTATAATACCACGCATTCACGGTAACATCAAACGAGTACCGCGATAGAAGACCAAAATAACCATTGATATAACTGTTGCTACAGCCGTGAAGAATTTTCTCGAGAATTACGCTGAAGTACATGGGTTACCAAGTCCTGGTAGAAATGTCAATCGCATTACTCAGTCGCTTACACTTTTGCCAGCCGAAACGAGTTACAAATCGGTCTATCGTGATTTTATTGCAGGCCTCGAAAACGATAGCGCATTGAAATTGTTAAAATATGACGCATTTCGCAAGTTATGACACCAATTAACTCCATATATTCAAATTATGAGTCCACGAACGGATTTATGCGACACATGCCAACATTTTCGGAACGGCTTACAGTATAATGCTCGCAAGGAAGAAGAAGCGAGAGACTTACTAAAAAGATACAAAGAACACCTAATAAAGGCTAAATTAGAGAGAAATTATTACAACAAAAATACGAAATTAGCAGAACAACAAAGAAAATTAATAGATGAGCAGTTTATAATAAGAGATAAAGCTGATTATTGTAGCATTGACGCCACTGCTCATTACAGTTACGATTGAGCGCAAAATGTTCATGTACCCCATTCCGATCAACAAGTAAGTAAAATTTATTATCTCAGTCCGCGCAAAGTGCATTTATTTGGTATTCAAGATGAGGCGGTACGCGAACAAATTAATTACGTTCTCGATGAAGACGAAATTATCGGCAAGGGTCCTAATGGTACACTGAGTATGGTATTCGATGGGATTAAGCGATTGAATAAAGGTGAAAAACATTTAAAGATTACTTGTGACAACGCGGGTGGACAGAATAAAAATAATGCCACTATTTGATTTTACCTGTATTTAGTAATTTGTGGTTACGAAAGTATCGAATTATATTTTATGGTACCAGGACATACTAAATTTAAGTGTGATGGTAGTTTTGGACTAATTAAGAAACTATACCGCAAAACGACAGTAGATTGCGTGAATCATATTGTTGAGGTTGTGAAAAGATCGAGTACAGCTGGATTAAACAAAGCTCAGCGTTATGAAAATGGCAATGGCTTTCAATATTTAGATCTTAATTCCGTGTTAGGAATTTTCTTTAAATAATTAAGTGGTTTACAAAAATATCAACATTTTGTATTCGAAGCAGCTAACTTTGGAATTGTCAAAGCTCAGTTGGTTGCTAATGGTTCGTATACTGAATTTAATTTGTTAAAAACTAGAAAAGCAAATGTTTCCAAAATTACCAAAGAAATTAAATCTTTTCCATTTTAGTTCTAACTCCGCCTCCTTTGGATTACAAAAGACAAGAATATTTTTATCATAATATTCGCCCATTTGTTAGGGATGAATTCAAAAATGTTACTTGTCCACAACCAATTTATACAAAAAATAATTAGAGCAAAATCCTCTCCATTATTTCAATACTTGTTATTGCTGCTATCAAGTTTACCATCTAAATTTTTAGTGACATATTGCTAGCTTTTTCTGCTTTTAATTTGTAAAGCGTAAATAAAAGAAATAATATTAATTATAATTATATTATAAAATAATAAAAGCCACTTAGTTAAAAAATGTTTATTTGTAATTATTGTGAATCAGAGACAACACTGATTTGTCTTCCTACAGAATTTTTAAACACATGAACGGGAACACCAGTTTTGTCGTGGAAAGGAGAAAAGAATGAATTAGTTTGTTCTGCGGTTAAAAAATTGCAAGGACGAGATGTATTTAATGCGGTTGCACCATTTACGGAAAACAAGAAGTGTGCGTGTGGTGTTTTTTGAAAGGCTTGAAGAATTGGAATATTCAGAAACAGGCGAAAAAATCAAATCAAATTTTTATTACATTTACATTTTGAATATTATTAATCAACCGAACGAAGAAATTGTGAAAATCTCGCAAGACATAGGAGAAATTAAACAAGAAATTTCTACCGTTAAAACTCAAGTAGACCAAAACACTGAAAAAGTGGAGAAATTAGAAGATAATAGCAAAAAAATAGATAATCAAAAACAGCAAATCACAAATTTAGAAGGAAGAACAACGAAAGTCGAAGAAAAAGTATTTCCTACCAAAAAACCTCCCAGAACCATATACGATTTCAATACTATTTACCACTGAATAGGCTGACCTGCTTTTTTAATCTCTACTGGTTATGTTATTAAAAAAATTCGTAGGGCGAGAAAAAGAAGAACTGAAACTAAAAATTATTTAGCTGAAATTCGGGCAATATTTAAAGAATGGCAATTAAATATGTATGCTTCCACCGGGGGTTATGTAGTGGGTTTTTATTTAATTAAAGAGGCGATTGATAAGTGAGTTAACCCCCGTATTGGTGGTTGAATTGTTACTCAAAAATTAATTACTATAGTAATAGGGGTAGTCTGTTTGATTATTGGTATTGGATTTTATTTAGATGGTGTTATTACTTCTCCGCTGAAAACTCCACTGCAAAGATTAAGTATTAAAATCGAAAATGCTGATATTGATGAAAAAGTAAAGAAAATTTTGCTCTCTAAAACTCAAAAAGTAAATGAACTTTTTAAAGAGACTTTAAAAAGATTTGGATTGTTAGCCTTGGTTGGTATTTCAACTAAATTAATAGAAATATTCTGAAATAAACATTTTTTAACCCTTCTAAGTTATGCAGTTCCTATTGCTGGAGCCTTCAAAATAATTTGAGAGGTAGATAAAATTTTAAAGGAATTAAAAATAAAGAAATAGATGATAGTGACGATAATATTAATAGTAGTGATATAAAAGAAGATAATGAATTTTAAATTTGCACCAGAGTGACCAAAGAATAGGTTATACTCAGTAATGGCTTTGGGTCCGAGTATTTTCCTCCCATGCAATCACTCTGGTGCTTTTATTATTACTTATGTTTCAAAAGTAATTCAGCTTCTATAAAGATAATAAAATTATGTCTACAAATTGGACTGTCGTTCTGTAATTTTGCTCTTTGATTGGCAATTGTACAAAAGTAATGAAACGCAAATCAAAAGTTCAATGAATGCACTCAAACGGTACTTTACCAACAAGTCAAAAATTGCTTTCCCTTATCTGTCTTCTAATTTTCGTTTTTTTCTTGGTTTATCATAAGTTGGGGTTAATGTTCGTTTAGGGTTTGCTATTTTTCGTTCTTCTTGATAAATTTCGTAAGTGATTTTTTCTGTTTAGATACTCCTGGAGAGTTTGGGTATCATTAATTTTAAAAACATACGAGCAATTTTTTCTCCTTGAGCTTTCTTTAAAATGCTTCGAATGGTGCTGTAATTCTTTGGTTCCATATACATATACATAGTGGATTTGATGTAAATTAGTTTCATATTAATAATTTTATATAGAGATAATCCTATATTAATTCTGTTATGGTTTATATTCATCACATTCTGGTATGATAAAGTGAGCATTAAAATTAACAAGTCCATAAGTTATGAATAAGCGCTGTTATTACTCAAAACGTCATCAGTCACATTGGTCAAGTTTACAGCCACATCGCTATCTATATCAGCCCCTCATTATAGAATGTTCACTTTGTCTGGTTTTGTTGCAGTCTGCCCCATATAAAATATTAATATAAAACTAATTTACATCAAATCCACCATGGAACCCAAGAATTACAGCACTATTAGAAGTATTTAAAAAAATTACTTCTTTAATTTTAATCAAGGTCATCTTTTATTTTCTTTAACTTCAATTTGAGCAACATGTTGAGTCTGCTGTTTTCTTAAGAATTCAACTTCACTTTCAAGTCTTTGAATTTTATTTAATAATTCTTGCTTTTGTTTATCATGTCAATCCTTTGAAACATCTAAGGCTTTAAAGTGAGAACTGATTTCTTCCTTAGCACTGGCTAGTTGCTGCTTTAAATCTTTGTTTTGTTGTTCTAATCTACCCACATAACTCTGAGCCATTATTTCAGTTATTATTATGGTTGGAGTTTTAACTGGTGGCTCATCTTTCCTTAAATCACAAAAGCAATCTATTCTATTTCTCATAACTCGACCACAATTATTACAATGTGGTAGAGCATCATTGTCAAAATCCTTTTTGCATTCAACACAGATATAAGCAATATCACTGTAATCATTATTGCTGGTATTGTAAGATAATATTTTGTAAGTAGCAGTTAAACTTCTTTCTCTTTCAAAAGAGCAGAAATTACAATGTCATTTATCTCCTTTCCTTAACTCGATAACTTGATATTCTAATTTCATTATTTATTCTTTTGTAAAATGTAAGCATTGAACTTCTCTTGAGTTATTGCTTTTGCTTGCTTAATTCTGTTTTTTACTTGGTTAGTTAAGAGTTTAAATTTGTTTTGTTTCTTTGGCAAAGTTGGCAGTTCTTGAAGTTGCTTGTTTGTTAAATAATTCTGCCATGCCACAACTTTTTCTAGCATCTCTATTTTTCTTGAAGCTTTTTCTAAGTTGTCATCTTTTTCTTTGCTTTGCCTTACTCTCCATTTCCTAGCTACTTCAAGAGCATCTAAATGGCATTTAGAAATGTTTTCTTCTAATTCTAACTCCTCTTTCAATTCTCTTATTTCTTCTTCTAATTGCTTATTTATTTCAAGCAATTCATTCCTCTCTTGCTCTAAATTAGTTGTTAAT
>CAJVPJ010001305.1:0-10643 GCA_910592205.1 Paraglomus occultum | reverse complement strand
AAGTGGGCCTTAATGTTAATGTTAATAATAATAAGGAGCAGGATCTAAATTATAACGATAAACCACATGACAATTTATAAAATTTCTGTACACACATCAATTAAATTAGCAAGAGAGGGAATATAATTATGACAGAGTGCAAGTCGCTTAACAGTTTCTTTAGTGCCCACATTTGTGATTCTTTTGTTTCACATGATTGCAACCCAGCGTCACTATATGCTTCAACTAAACTCGTAAAGACACATTGAAGTCTCTTGTGATAAACAAGACACTGTTCAAAAACCATGATTTTCGCGTCTCAATTACTTTTATGAAACGAGTTGATTATTAGCAAATATGAAAAGTAGAGGTCTTGTATGTTTGTAGGGTATGGTTTTTAGATGCGGTCAAATAGGGCGAAAATTCATAAAGAATGCAGACGTAAAGTGTGTTGATCTACGAATCATTCTGTTGACACACGTTCTTTTAGCCATCCGCCTTTTTCAGTATGTTCCTGGTTTGTCTAACGTATGATATTATCTACGATTTTATGGTAAAACTTTTTTAACCCGTCAAAAACTAGACTATTTATCGACTAAAAAAATTAAAATCGAAATGGATCCATCTGCAGACGAAGTGAGTGTTGAAGTACGCCGTTATAGGTGAGAATTCTTACTGAGTATTTGTTGAGTTATTATGTACGCTGCCACTGTAAATCGGATAATTTGAAAGCGCATCTGGCATCTGAGGTCTTGAAATGACATTTGTTTATTATGTATGATGTTTATTACAAGATCGAGCGTTAGGATGACGTTGGATATATGTTGTAATCTTTGCATCTTTATTTCGCCGCATGTCTAAAGCGGAGCAGATCCCTCGCAATTCCATTGGTCAAATTTGTATGGCAGCCAATAAAACTACAAATACAGGATCACGTTCTGCTCCGCTTTAGCCTTTCCCCATATTTGGAATGTTTTCTGAATATGTTATATGTGTGTGACAGAATATCATAAGAAATTTCGATTTTGAGGACAGATTTATTAATAAAGTTCGTTTATTATTTATAAAAATTCAGTTCTTGACAGTCGGATTCACTGCAGCAGCCAGAGTTCCGTTTAATTATTGACAGCGTTCAGCTGTACTGCCTTCATTCTCGAACGTGGCAACGGCATTCCCATCACTCGATCTTTTTTTTACAAGTCAACGTCTCGCAATTCGTTAGCAAGTTTGTTATGAGAAACAATAGAATGCCATACACTCCCAACGCTTTGTTGGTGCGTCATCGTATATACAAAATTTGCAAATATTTAATACGGGTAACATTGACTACTCTTGCATTAATATCCTCGCTGTTTCATAGTTCGACAGTTATAGTGTTGATCGTGTGTCTAATTTTACCAAATCGTTTCCGTTCAAAAAGTAATGCTGTAAGGTATTAACAGTACAGGTAGTAGCTGTTGGAGGTAACGCAGTAACAATAGCTGTTGCAGCTGTTGGTGTAAAAGGCATAATCAACGAATGAGATCTTTTAATGGACCAACGAAAACAGCGTCGTCGATATTAATTCCTAATAAAGATATTAGTCTGTTTGCGTTTTAAGATAATAGTTTCAATGTGCGTATTATGAAAAACTGATACTATTACTTGGAAACTCGGTTTGTTACTGGCGGGAGCGTGCTTGTCAATGATAATACCTCTCCCTTCTTATTTAGACATCAAAGATAACCTTGTTACGCGTCTACAATGAAAAACCCATGATACCATATTGTTATCCAAATGTGGTAACATCTTTGGAGCTGTTATATTTTTCGAAATATGCTGCTGTTGCTAACCAGATTCTTTTTCCCACAGTTAATTATATTTCCGGAATGATTGCAGTAACATTTTTTAGCACGGCTAGCAACCTTGCATGTCTTACGTGGGATTTATTTACATAAGTGTGAGAGAACAGTGACAACACAATTGGTTTTCGGCCGATTTTTTACAAAGCATTGGGTTTACGTTGAGCTATATATCAGGCATATAATGCCTGGAAAGCTGTGCACTCTTCAGGGTGCTATTATAAACATTGGTGACGTTGCTTCAGGTATGTAAAAAAACGCGTAATAGTAATGCAAATTCATTTATATTTTACTTTAATAGGTCTCTGGGCTCTTGCAATCTGTGTTCATACACTCATGAACGCTGTTAGTTTTCGCAACTATAATTATCTCAGATTTACCCTTATTTGTATGATTTATCTGGTCTTGTAGCATTATTCTTGCTGCAATAGGACCATTCAAATTTAAATTATAATAGTGCTGGTGGCGCATGGTGTTGGATTTTACCGAAATACCCAACATTCAGAATTGCGTTTCATTACAGCATTATGTTCTGCGTTGCAATACTAATGTTTGTCTTGTATGCGCTAACACACGTATGGTTATATTGGCAACAAAGAAACCTGTCAAACGCAATGAGATGGCAGAATGCAAACTCAAGATTGAAATCTGTTGCAAGTAAATTATTGTGGTATCCTATAATATATATTACACTAATCTTTCCGTTGGCTTTACGTAAGTCTTACAGTTAACTCATTTGACAATTTTAATACCCGCATGCTTGCAAATCGTAATTTTAAAACGACTAACAACATTAATCGGCCTTTGGATAGTAAGTGTGTACTAATATTAGAGTTCTCATTTACTTAAATTTACTCTAGTTTTTCAGTTTAATTTTTGCAGTCTGCGTCTTTACGTCTGCGGGTCTTGTAAATTCCATAATCTACGGTATAACCAGAAATAGTTTTCCAAGTTATCAATTTACGTCTTTCAAAGGCTTGTTTAATATTAAGACCACCAATCCTGTTGACGAAATGTACGCATATGCATTATAATAAATTTGCATCGCGAGCGAATAGCGATAATAAATTAGGCTAGCATTCTTTGTTGCGACAATGTTATAAATAGAATAATGACGAAAATATGCACTGCGAGTCTATATATTGATCGCGGCATTGCGAAATAGAATGCAAGCATCCCGAACTGCCACAAGAATCGTCATGCGCATGCGTTATTATTTTCACTTCTTGCCATGAATTTTGTACTTTGTCAAAAGTCGTTCAAACATGTTATTGCTATTTGCTAATAAAATAGTATGCCATGAATTTGTTTTGTTAAAGTTATCCAAACGTCTAAATTGCCATTTTGCTAATAAAAAATAGTATAGACCATCGCAAAATATTACATTTCGCCATCATCGATTTCACGGTTTTCCTGGATCAAGGCACAACGTCCACACCAGAAATGAGTGCAAGCATCCCTGATGACACTGCCCTGCAAGAAGAATAATTATATACTTTACGTTAAAAAAAAAAAGATAGCTAAACTTGTCATACGTTAATTCCTTTTATCGCACAAATTTCGCCACGCGTCATAGTAAAAGACAACAGGCAAAGCCTGTGCACGAAGCACAGCAGTAACAGCAACAAAATCCGAGTCGTCGTTCATGTCCAGTTTCGTTTGCCCCTATCATGCATAAATTGCATTAGAGAAAAAAGCAAAGCAAAGATTATAAGCAACTCCCGTTAGACATACGTAAATTACGCAAGGCAAGAAGCAGGTTTGAATGCAGAGTTTGGGTACGGAAAAACAATCGAATAGACCAGCTTTCCAAACCCCTTGACTTCTTTTTGCTGCTTTTTGTACGCTCATTTGCGGTGTTTGTTGCGCCATGTTATAAATCGAACATCAAATGAAACTAGTATTATTGCTATCAAGCAGTTTTGCGAGGGACAGTTATGCGACGATGTATTTATTTTTACTAACAGTAGGGATATGTGGTTTTGTTTTATGCACACCCCTTTGTACCAGGTCTTTTAACCCGATTTCAACGCGAATGTTATCAATGGAGACAAAAGAATGTTTGTTCAACTGTATTACTACTAACACTTGGTACTAGCTTGCTTCCTCTAAAGGTCTCAAATTATGGCAAACGGAAAGATTCGGGCCGATTGCTCAACTAACACAAGCACGAAATTAAAGTTTTGTTGCTTGCTCATTACCCCATTTTTGGGAATACGTCTTGAATAACCAATTTAGGCAATTAATTATTCAATGTGACAATATTTCACATAGAATATATATTGACAAAACCAACGCTGAACGACATATACAAAAGTATTTTAAAATTGAGGGAAAAAAAACACACAATTGTCATGCCACTGGACGAGCTTTTCGCCCCGGCAAACAGAATTAGAAGAAAGGGATCGGTACCACGTCCGTAAATATAAAACGCTTTTCTTTATTTAAAACCGTAATTGTCTTAGTTTTTCATGGAATCCACTAGCCGATCAATCAAAGCAGCTTGGTGAGCCGGACTTTGGAGGGCTTGCTTCATCTTCTTTTTGTGGAAGACAGTGTTGAAGAATTTATCCAAGATAATGCCGAGTTTACAGGAGAATACGGCCGGGAGTTTTTTGAAGTCGGCTTCCGTGAGGTTTTTGTTTCAGATTGTTTGAACGGAAACTTGACTATAACGCGAAATTTACTATATCGAGACTTACTATGAAACTTTATTTTATCGAGGGAAACTTTAATAATTTGGTTTTTGGTTCTTGACTATAACGCGAAATTTACTATATCGAGACTTACTATGAAACTTTATTTTATCGAGGGAAACTTTAATAATTTGGTTTTTGGTTCTTGACTATAACGCGAAATTTACTATATCGAGTCTTGACTGTATTGTTAATAATGGTTGGCCAACCAGATTTCAGCATACTAAAAAATTTGGTATTACGCAAAATTTAGGTCTTTTATCCATTTTAAATTTTAACGAAATGCAATTACAGTAATAATGTAGACGAGAAGTAGAACTTTCAAAACAATATAATCTTATTAAATTTTGTTAATATAAACGTCACAAGGTTTTGGATTTAAACTTTTGTCTATTGAGCGTATCTATCTGCTATAGACAACGGTATAGTTTTGCACGTGGAGAGAAATCAAGTGGGATATGACTAATAAATTAATATATGTACAGGTCCTGGCTCCTCACTTGTAATAAAAAAAATAATGCAACTGTCTTTAGCCACTCAACCTTTTTTTAGTCAGTTAGTCTGAGCTCCACGAAATTTTTTCCCAGATATGCTCTTCTATTACAAAGTTAACAGCAAAAAAAGGTTTGGATAAATAATGTTTTTACCAAAGATATACTAAGTTATTGATCAATTTACAATTTTGATTTACTTGCACACCAAAATATTTGTAGCTGTTGTAAATGTTTATTAAAATTAGTATTGAGTCTATAATAATATTTCCCAAATTTTTATTGTAAACTTGTGTTCTAACACTCAATTTAGTGAAGTAATAAGAAGATATAAACGGTTGTATTTTCCTGGAAAATAACATTTTTAGTATATTTAAATTAGTTATTCAAGTTGGTTACGTTATAATAATAAAATCCATGTCAAAATATAAACTAGTTTGTTTATTTTGTGGTAGCCAATTCTCTATTACTGATAAAGCAAACTTTATGTATTAGTAGTATATGAAATTAAACTTGCCTTCAATATTAATTTATTAGAGTCGGAATTATTATTTAATTGTATAAACAACATTAATTAAAAAATTTGCTTGCTGAGTTTGTGGTAAATTTATATTATTGTAATCAATTCTATAATTGTATCTGTTTATAAAATTGCACATTAGTATGTTATTATGAGAAGCATACCATTTACAATTGTTTTATCCTCAATTACACGTTCTCTAAATTAGCTTTACAGATGACAATAACAAAACAGATCTTTAAAAGACCACAACTAAATGATAATACATACACTATCTGCCATACGCAAATTGATAATTAACTGCAACCTGTTCAAGCCTTTGTCTATCCGCGCCTGACACCCTCTAACGCAGGCGCATAAACGTTTGGGTTTGCGTTGCTCCGAAATAAAAGCACGCACTCGCGCAAACTCTAAGAAGGACGTCCCCGACAAAGGCAAAAATCTGGGCATGACATCATTATCTGTACGCATAATAATAATGCTTTACCATCTCGAACCAAGTAAAATATTGCAGATTGAATAGCACATACTTACCTAGACATCCATTAAAGAAAAGTGATATTAATATGAAGGATTATGTCTCTTCAACTGGTTCAGGAGATCATTTGTGCGATCAAAATTCAGGTAATGTTTGCATAGTTTTTAATAATTACTGTGAATTAAATCTTATTGAACGTTATTGGAAAACTCGCACAAATCAATTGTAATTGCGCATAGAGTAAATTACAAAAAACAGTTCCTCATACTCTCGATCCTGTTGTTTATTAACGAATTGCAGATTTACGCAAAAAAAGTGGCGATATATGGATTCTATACAGACATAAAATTACAGGCACATTAGCAGATTATGCTGCTAAGAAGGTATATATCTACAGAACAACCATCTCGACATAATTTGTTATTAACGGATCGTTACTATGCAAAACGATGTGTCCGAATTTATATGTTTTTATTTACAAAGCGATTACTTTTAAACTCAAACTTTTTTGAATAATTAAAAAATTAAACAATAACTCTGTTTTGCATTGTCTGTTTATTTTCTAACAATTGGTTTTCCCCCACATTCTCTTACGGTTTGAATGTTTAAATATTACCCATTGTCCGGTTTTGTTGAAGTTTACGAAGAATTTGTTAATCTTTTTCAAAAAAAAAAAAGCCGTAATATTTATTCCGGTACAATTGTTGAAATTCGGAGCACACGAGAGTTCCAAGACGACGGTAAGTTTAGTTTTTGAATATATTATAAAACAATAAAAATTATCGAGTTATCTGACATCAACGTGCAGTTGGCTTCAAAAAAATTTTTTGATATGAATTTTCTTACTTGATAGGTTGTCCATTATATGAACTGAGTACTAACATCTATTATTCGCAAAGACAATTTTCCGCGGTGCAAGTAGAAATGCCGGATTTTGCGTATTAAAATTATAAATTTATCTACTATTTTGTAAAATATTGATAATTTTGTTGTTCGAGATGTCTAAGCTCGATTGGGTTATTAGGTTAACGAAAAACCAGCGGTAACAATCTTTACATGTCTGGGAAAGCACAGCAGGTATTTAAACAAACTTGATGTGTGAAAAGCTTCAAAAATACTTTATTAAACTGCAAAAATTTCGGTACAAACTTTTATCACCATTTCCCCCGATAATTAATTCACATACATATTTCATAGACTGCACAACATTAATTACTGTCTTGATAAAATTGTTCTATTTCTCAATAACAAACGCTTTAATTCCTCAATACCTGTCGTTCAACTTTATTCCTAATATTTGCTACAAATTTTTTAGGTTGGAAATTTATTTTCTGGTCAGTCGATTACGTTAATCCCGTTTTGGATAATAAAATTTTTTGGTCATTGTTCTGTTGTAATGCTAGTTGTTATCATAGGTGTAGCAGCACGAGTGGCACTGGTGGGTTGAATTAGTAAATTGGCTGTACATAAAATAACCCATTTACTATTGGTAAAGCAAATTAATAAGGACTTCTTTATTTTAAAATTATATTATGCCGTTTTTCGTTACACAGTGCATATAATTAGTCACTCGAGTCGTAATTTGCCAATTGATTATATTTGGCAACGGTGCAAAAAATGCTTTATATATCATTGAAGCGTGTTCCATTACAGATAATAATACGAAGAAAAATTATTAGTTTTGACGTGTCTTTCTTGGGATTTGACGCCATTCCAGTATAAAATTGTTTGTTGTTGTGTCTCTAGCCAATAATTGACAAAAAGATGAGAGAGCAAACAACGGTTTGTCTGAATTTAAAGGCGTTTACCGAAATGAATATAAAGACAAACAAAACATGGCTTTGTATAGGTTCAAAATTTCAGAGGTAATTATTTTGTTACACACTGTATATATTTAAATGCACGGTCCATAAATGCACATCCCTCTATAAATGCACATGTTACCTTATCCCTAAACTCGGGAATTAAACATCACGTTGGTTACCTGGTTGTATCCCCAGCTTTGTGGCTATGCGGTTGTGTGGCGAGTCATCAAGTTTTCATGTAATTTGTACTATGCGTTACATATAATGATACAAAAGACGATGTCATCAGTTTAATGTCAACGAAGAAGTTAATGCTAAAGATGCTGCACATGGTTTAGAAACTGTTCATTTATTTCTGCAGCAACAACAGACACTAAAGAGTTGTTAATGATAGGTGAACATCTTAAGTGAATGAAAAATGCGCGCTCCAGCTTCCTTTCCAAAGGCGTGCATTATAAAAAATATCGCATGATTCAAGCAGTTTTCTTAAAATTATGGACCAAAGCCCGTTGAAACGTTACACGTTATATTTAATTTCTAACAATCAGAGCCAAATGATCTTTCTCTCAGCCAGGGGTTTAGGGAAAGATCTACCTGCTACCGTATTGGGTTCAATGTATACAGTCTTTGTGATTGGGCGTATTCGAATTTAGTATGTTGCGCCCAAGGTAATTAATGATTTATGAGTTTAATCTTGAATGCAATTATACGACATTTACATTTTAAAAATTTCTCCATTATAAGCAAGTAATTAACTATTTAGAAATAATGATTGTAAAAGGGAGAATAAATTTCGGGCCAAGTATAAGTTTTGCTTAACACTGGGTCACGTCGGTCATTGCTTCTCATATGATCTTTGCATGATCATACAAATTAGGTAAGCAAAGGTTCAACAACTAAATAAGGTAAGAAATCATTAAGCACGCATTTAGCATATTCATATTAGTCTGTGAAGAACGGCGTCACCGTCATGCGTATGCAGCTGTGATTCCCGAATTTAATCACTTGTGTGACTGAATTAGTAAGGATACCACAAACGGCTGTTCGCCTGTTACATTCAAGGAGTGTTGCGTTTTGATACGAGGGGTAAATATATTAATACTGTAGACAATCTGCCGATTCCTATTGTAGCAGTTTAATATTAATAGAAAAAGTAAATGCTCTGCGCAAATGATTGGCACAGATCTGAAAACATAATGAAATTCCTATTAACTAAAGTACATTTATAACCGTATCGGATATTGGCTATTACCACGACGCAGCTGCCAAGACCTCACAACTGCGGGTATAAAAGCTTTTGAATGCTTGCTTTGCTTTGACAGAAAAATGAGATTCTTGACTTTGTTTTCGATATTTTTAATCGCCAGTGCGAATATATTTGATGTACAGGCCGGCGTTGGCACAAACCTACCGAGGTAAGCGAGTGGTGGATGAACTTATAAAATAGAGTAGAAATCTTTAGTGGCTAATAAGGATTAGACTAATAAATAACTTTTCTTTTTCAAGCTTATCATTTAAAAGAATACGTCGAGTTAAGGCTACTACCGGTGGTAGCCGAAAGCTCAGGCCAAGAAATCAATCAGGCTTAATAGATTTAAAGGACTTTATTGTAAGTGAATGACTTTTGACGGCTTATCAAAGTTATTGTATTAACGTCACTCGTAATTTCTGCTTTATTATTCGCTAGTATATAACAACTCTTACAATTGGAACACCACCTGGAATATTTCTCTGTCAAATAGATACTGGCTCATCTGATTTATGGGTACCCGACTCTTCGTGTGTCGGACTAGGATGCTCTAACAAGAACGCATTTTCTTCCCAATATTCCATCTCGTATGGGGGTGACGGTGTTCCTTGGAACATTTCTTATGTCGATCAGTCGGCTGCATCAGGAGTGACAGCAACTGATACAGTAATCGTTGGTGGCTTCGTATTAAAAAGCCAACAATTTGCTAGGGCAACAAGCATGAACCAAGGCTTCCAAAGCCAGCCTTCGGATGGAATAATAGGATTAGGCGGACCTCAAGATGCTGCTGTTCCAGGGACAGTAACGCCAGTTCAAAACATGAAAAATCAAGGTTATATAACTACCCGCTCATTCGGTGTATGGTTAGGCAAATCAACCGATGGCGGCTCAGGAGAAATTACTTTCGGCGGGTTCGATCCGGCTCACTTTGTCGGCAATCTAACTTCGATTCCTCTTTTCCGAAGCTTTGACAGTACTGGGATATGGGTGGTCCTAATGAGCAAAGTATCTGTTGGCAGTCAGGACATCACACTTACACAAGCGAACGGCCTTACTGTTTTAGATACTGGAACATCAGTTATTCTTGCCCCGACCATTCTAGCGGGTCAGATTAACACAGCATTAGGTGGTACTTTCTCGTCCCAGGCACAAGCGTATACTATACCATGCAACCAAAGCCCGCCGGACATGACGTTTACTTTCGGAACTGCAGCTTTCACCATCCCAGGCACTGATTTGGTAGTTAAACAAGGAGGAACATGCGTGAGTGCTATTATTCCAGGCGACATTGGCGGCGGTTTGGTAAGTTCAATAGACAGGATTGGAGATTGGGCGTGAATTAACCGTTTAATTGGGCTTATTTAACACTTCATACCTAATTATTTATATTATTTGTTTATTGTATTAGTCATTTCTTCTGGGCGATACTTTCTTAAAGAACAATTATGCCTACTTTGACATGGATGGGTCAACTATCGGACTTGCCCAGGCTAAACGATAATAGAAAAGGAAGGGAAATATTATTTACGGCCGAACAGAACCACTTCACAACACATTGTGTATCATTCATTAATTATCTAGTTT
>CAJVPJ010001304.1:0-10662 GCA_910592205.1 Paraglomus occultum | reverse complement strand
TCCGATTGAGTTATATCATCAATCTCGTTGTCTTCAAGTTGTTTGCCTTTACCTTTGTTTTTCGCTTTCGAGGACGACGATTCACCGTTGTTCTGACGTAAACGGATGTACGGGATAACATATTAGTTCGATATACTGTACTGCTACGCTTGAATTCTGTTTCTCGTTTGCAGAACTCGTTATTCTCGCAACATGAATTAACTTACTATAGTCTCTGCCATCGTAAAATCGATACTAAAGCCCTAGCTTGATCAAACGGATAATTGAGATGAGATGATGTTAATGATGATCGACACAATCAATGCAATGATTAATAATCAGTTTAGCTCCATAAATAGGTATATTATGTGCTGTACTACATGTGTCGATATCCATGATTACAGGATTAGATATGACGTACATAGTAGTACAAAAGTATTAACGTTAATTAATGTCGGCATATTATTCTATTATTATTATATCTCTTATTCTAGCAGCAAAATTTCACTTAAAGTGTAATTATAAAGTTTATTACTGTTGCATTAAAAGGTGATTACATTCGCAATTTTACTCTTTCTACATTCATGAGTCCGGGACAGTGATTGAACCAATTTTATGGGTGAGAGAGAATATGAGGAAAGAACCATGATGTCTACATCAAAAGTATCTCATAACAGCACGTTTATTGTAACATAAACGAATGTCGTAATAAAGCTGGCGGGGACGTAGCCACTCCACTCCAAAGTGGAGTTACGCCTAGTGTTTAAAAATAGGATTCCATCCAATAAAGAAATGTCAATAACTTTTACGCATTTGTCATGGTAACCAGAAAAGCTTCGATGTGTCGGGACGTCGTGCAGTATGTAGTTTTTTTCCGCATTGTAAAAAATCTCCATTTTGTTGCCTTAGCAGAAATCGTTGATATTTTCCTAATAACTTTGTTGATTGTGCTTTCTTCTATTTCGCTGTAATAACAATTAGGAAAGAATCGGGAGCAAGTTTGGGCCTATTAAATGATAATGGTAGTTTCATAGAACGGAATTCCGATGGATATAACAAATAATGGAAACCTGTCATGTAATCAGTGGATTAGAAACGGCGATATATACTGTTTTCATGGTTAGGTAAAAAGACAATTGTAGCGTCGGGAGTGTTCAGTGTCTCTCATAGAGAATAAATATTATCAACCTAGTCGAATACGCTACATATTTTTTTGCAGATTTTGCTATACAGTAACTTTCGAGGCATTTCTAGCAGCCAATCAGCGCCTTTACTTTGCCAACTGTATAATAAATTCAGTAAGAATTTATGATGCTTGTAAATTAATGAATCTAATTTTTTAACGTACAGTGCTCGTCGCGTACAATTTGTAAAGTAACACTACGGAAAAATCTACGCAAGTTAAGGGGTTTTGATAAAGAAGCGTAACAAAAAAGCGAGTCTTGTATACTGCCAGGATTCCATAATTTTGTTGGCACAAAATCTATTCGCGTCTTCGAAGCTAATCTAATATTGTTGCTTAATTTTTTGCTCTCGCGTCGACGACAGCAATAATTAACAGAACAAATGCTGGGTAATTAAAAAAAGTTTGAAGATTGAATTAGTAGCAGACTAAGTACTTAGTGGTCTGAATGAATAATAATGTGTTTATTTCTAAAAGTGATTATATAATCTATCAAAAATGTTTACAACCTTCAGTAGATTTGCACTCTCAAGTTGTGCTACAGTTTTTTATTTAATATAATGTTTACGTTTACATTTGAATTTAAAGCAATATCGATTATTACTTAATATGTGCTGGCAATCATTACAAGTGTTTAAAAACTACATCAATTAGTAATGTCAAAGTTAGAGTTTGTATTTATAATGGTAAGGTTGCAATTAGCGACAAATTACCATGTAATTTGTTGAACCGAACACCGACAAGTACGAGACCGATTTCTGCTCAAGGCAAATTAGTCGAATTATCGACCCGAATTTGGAAATGTAAACAATCTCGACTGAGAACGGCTTCTGAGAGAAGAGACAGCACAACGTAGTTGACGTCGTGTTTATGGACATTTCTGGTAATAAAAAGCCGTCGACGCGTTATTCGTCATTGTGTACAAGTATCCAATGATAATTGATGATTTGATGAGATCTTAATCACGGGACACGAAAAAAATTCATGAGCGTTAAAAAAATCCAGACGACTTTTTTTCATTGTTGGCAGATCGTATAATGACAGATCCTGCGTTTACAAATTCAGAAACTGCGGACGAGAATGGCCATGTAAAACCAGGTCGTGCGTTTACTCTTCCAGAAATAATTGACAATGAGAATGGGTGGGGCCCGTCCCCTGTAATGCTTCCTGAACAGTTCAGAGACATACCGTATGCACCATACAGTAAAGCGGATAAACTGGGCAGAATAGCTGATTGGTCAACTCCCGATCAGAGAGAGAAAGAAGCTACTGGCAGACAAAGGACTGGTCGTGGTTACCGTGGTATGTTCTTTGCGCGACTATGCTGCGATGGGGAACGATTTTTCATTGTCTAAGAATTTTAATTATCATTTAGATCATCAATACACTGCATATGGTAGCGGTGTTTCTAGTGCCTTTGCGTATACCCATGCCGAAGATGAAGCCTCGTTTTCTGTAGTCGACAATCGATCAACAGCGCAAAAGAAGGCCCAGTATCGGACTACTGGAGGTGCCAAGGTAGGGAGTAAACCTGTTTTGACACATTGTTTTCGACCCGTTGGTCATTGACGCGCGCATATTGGCAGAATCGCGGCGGTTTACGAGGACAACAGCAACGACAGCAAAGGACTAATTATAATCAAGTTCGGCTTGGTTTTGGTGGTAGACATGTAGGAGGAAAGAACACCGCTACAGCCGTACGGCGTCGCTTTGGATATAAAGATTATGACAAGGTAACCTAGAAAAAGAGATGGCGGAGTTGTTCGGGTTTACCGTTTATTGATTTCAGTATCGCTTACGAGTGGGTTTGATCACTTACACAGCCGCAACGTATTCGTGATGCGTCCGTCAACGTAAGTCCTGAATGGAAACTGCTAGAGGAGATCGAATTTAGTCGACTTTCCAAACTCAATTTAGATGTCGATGATGAGGATGACGTTGAAAATATGTGTGTAAATGACTTGAAGAGATGGTTCCCATGTGCTGCCCAAGGAATATGTGCTGAGAATGTTTGTTTTATTTCAGTTCATCCCATGGTTACTTGAATGCGTACGACAAATCGTATGATCGTATCACTACAAAGACGGAAAGGCCTCTGCGATCGACGGAAAGAGTGAGATTCTTTGTGACCACGTCGAAGGATCCTGTTATCGAACAAGTAAAGTATTTCAAACCCCATTGTTATTTCACTTGTAACAGTATAACGATCGTGCTGATAAAATTTATTTCTGACAGTTGGCCAAAAATAAAGCGGCGTCAATTTTTGCAACTGATAACATTCTTAGTGTTTTGATGTGTGCAACGAGATCGGTGTATCCGTGGGACATAGTAATCAATAAAACGGGCAACCAACTTTTCTTTGATAGACGAGATACTGGACTATATGGTAGAGAAATTTTATTAATTTTGATCGATAAATTTACGTGGGCTGACAATAATACATCTTTTACATTACAGATTTGTTCACTGTCAACGAGAATGCGGCTGACCCACCTATGGAGGGCGGCGATAAGGAGAGCATCAATTCGCCCAGTGCATTAGCTATGGAAGCAGCACTTATCAACCATTGCTTCGCTATTCAGGGATTAAACGAGGTTATAACCTATCGCCAATCAGTCACTTTTTTAAGCTGTTTTGAATGTGTTTTTGACCGAGTACATTTCGTTCTTACAGGCAGAAAAAGTAGATTTCGAAAAACCAAATCCGTTCGCTGCTTCACCCGAGGAAGTTGATGACATGGCGCCATGTGCCTATCGATACCGTAAATTTAATTTAAGCATAAAAGAAGATGAGAATGTGACTCTAATCGTTCGGACACAGCTTGATGCATTCATCAAGTCATCCAGTGGCGAGAATACGATGATCACCATTAAAGCATTGAACGAATTCGATTCTCGCGCACAAGGAGCTGCTGGTGCCTTGGATTGGCGGCAAACGTTAGACGCACAGCGCGGAGCAGTCGTTGCTACTGAAATGAAGAACAATAGCTGTAAGCTTGCTCGATGGGCCGTCCAGAGTATATTGTCTGGCGCGGATCAGATGAAGTTGGGGTAGGTCGCTAGTTTCTAATCGTTAGGATCCCCACCCTCAATTGCTAAGTGGTGCGTTCCATTTTCAGATACGTTTCACGTGCTAGTCCAAAGGACGCCAGTCGGCATGTTATCCTTGGCACGCATACATATAAACCACGCGACTTTACAGATCAAATGAATCTAGTTACGTCCAATGGATGGGGAATAGTGAGGACAATAGTTGATCTATGCATGAAACAACCGGATGGGAAGTATGTACTTTTGAAGGATCCAAATAAGGTCAGTATTGACGAAAATTTAAAGCTGGCTTATCATGTCTGACCGTCGCATAATCGTGTTTTTAACTCTCTCGTCCTCTAATCTTTGATTATTTCATAGTCTGCGATAAAATTATATGCAGTTCCACTCAATGCATTTGAAGCAGAGGAAGAGGCTGGGGATGATGCAGAGGAACTCGAAGAAGAGAATGAAAACACTCGAGAAAAGTAGAATCTATATGACCAAGCAAACTGAGTAAACTTTAACAAAAGAGAAAATACCGTTAAAGGTATTTCCAAATATATACATGAGGTTTGACTGCAATTCTCCTCACTATGAAAACAAACTATTCGACAAAATGCTTCTAGCCAGCATAATATCAATAACTGTAATAAATACTAGTTGAGTGTTAATAAATCAAAAGTCATCATATTTATACTACTATTCTAATTAATTCTATGGAAAATCACCCGTCCAACCACCCTTGTTCGCTAGTCTCTACCGAGTCCATAAATTACATGTGCGGCAAAATCTTAAATCTCCCCTTCGAAACTAGTGATACTGCGGGATGTACTTTATCTGGCAAATCTGTAAAGGCATCTGGATGCCTTGTCCCGTCAATCGAAAAAGCCATAGTTTTCCTTCTCATATCCAAGTGTACAGTGACTGTCGTTCCGTCCGATTCAAAAGCTGGTACTACATGCTGTTTACTCACCTTGTGATGATAAGACGCTCCATTACTTCCCAACATCCACGAACCGTTCTGTCCTCCAAGAAATATTTGATAATCGAGCTGTGTCTCGTTAGGGTCAGCTACACCTACCCAAGCCCATCCACAGGTTTCTTCAATAATGACATCCCATTCATACACTCTAGGACTAGAAAAACAATTTACCGCCCGGACAGATTGATGCAATGTCACGGCGGGCGGCGCAGAAACAACGGTATCACTTTCACTAAACACAAGACCATTACCGCAGAATGAACGATCCCAGCGGAATGGCGGCAATCCACGACGATCGTTACTAAACGTCTTGTTCGTCGAATGGAAACGATAAGCTTCGAGCAGTTTACGCGCGGGAAAGATATCCAACGGCTCAATGATATTGGCAATAACGTCCGGATGGAGCAAGCTCAAGTCTATGTTCTTGGCAATCGGCGTTACCAATTTTGTCATCTCGTCTTTGGATTCCGTGTATCCGGGGTCACACAATGCAGATTCAGTCAACGCTTCCTTGGGAATACTACTCTCAATGGATTCCGTAGTCGGAAGTTGCGTATCATAAAATTTCAACGCCTTGGGAGAAACTTTATTAGCCGACCACAAGACCACATATCTGACAACGCCGTATTCGGGTGTGGCAAAGAATTCATCCTTTTTGTCCAAAGTTTGAGACAATAGGACTTGCAGCGCTTCCGAATTGAGCCTGTCGTATCGAATCGAATGAAGTGGGGTCGCCGCCACACGCTTCGCAAGCAGTTTGAAGAGAGGATTATCAAATTTAGACTGCATCTTCTCTGCCGCTTCCGACAATAGCCTGGCAGCCAAATCGATATGAGAGTCTTTTAGGGTTTCCCGAACGTACAACACGATATCGTCTTTCAATGGAGTCAGTTGAAAGCAATCGGCCGCGTGGTACGTCTCGACCGCATTGTCGATTGTCAGCACGTTATCGCCAATTGCGCCCGTATACAAAAACTCTAGGATCGCTTTCATGGCAGAGATTTTTATGTTCGGGAACGATACGGTGGATGCCGGCGTGGATGTTGAGTAAAGTTGATTGTCGAGCACTTCGGACCGTGCTGCGAGGATGGAACGGATGGCTGGTAGCTCGCCATCAGAGCATACGACGCTTATGTCTGAATATTTGGCATTGTAAAGTAGATGTCGGAGATCGGCTGAGACGGAGATACCTCGCGGCATTGGAAAAAAAATTGTTCTCAAAGAAAAAAAGGAAGGAGAGATTTTTAATCAAAAATCAAGGCACAGCTGATGTACTGCATTACAACTGTATCTCGTGACTTGCCTCTTTTGTGCATTGGTATTTCAAACATGGCATGGTTATGATATTACAGAGTTGATCTCTTGCAAACTTTTTCTGTCATTCTTCGCATATGAATCTGTAAGAGGTATCCACCTTGCTTTTAAACGTCAATAGTATCTATTTAACTTTCAACTTGATAAAAATAGCACCTCGATGTTCCTATAACTCGAAGGTAAAATCAATAGTCAACACGTTCTTTGAACAATTCCATTGGCTCCTTTGGTTACACGCGATATGTCAATGCATATACTGTGTAGATCCTCCCTAGCTCCATGGTGACGCGAAGGGAGGTAGTACAGACAATTTAAACAAAGAGAAAGATAAATTATTTTTAAGAGTGTAACATTTGTTACTAAAAAACGAGTAGTTCTGTATGCCCTGAAATACACTGTTGATGATTTGTAATCAACGATTTGAGTTCTCAACACACACCTATATCGATTAGGAGTATATCCTCATTGCACTATGATTGCCAGTCGCTTTAAATAAATTCCGGAATAATTCCGCCGAAAGGAAACCGTCAGTTATAGATTAGGGGAAGCCACAGCTCCCGTCTGAAAATAGCTATTCTCAAAGTCAGTGATCACTGCAGTTGTAGATTCACAAACCTAAATAACTTTTTATTGACGCTATGGAAAATAACAAAATAATAGAATCTGCAAAAAATCTGATTAAACAAGCGCTCAAAAACAGTCGAAAGTAAGAGCAACTTAATCTATCGGCCAGATTTCCTTAATTTAATTGTGCACTACCTTTTGGTATTACATAAATCACGTGGGTAATATTCGTTAGCATAATAATAAGACGATCCATTTCGTTCTTCCCACGCAAATAATTATGACTGGTCATCACTTGTGTATAATTGTTGGCGCTAATAGGGGTTTTGGTAGAGAGATAGCCCTAACATATGCATCAACCGTAGCTGCCCAAAAAAATGTCAAATTGTCATTTGTATTAATTGGTAGAAATCTGGATCAGTTGCGATCAACCGCTCAGAGTATTGAAAATGACGACGTGCATGTGTCAACTATTGCTAATTTCGATCTTGGAGACATCGACAATCTAGATGAGAATATCGGAGCAGTATCCAGTGCGATTGAGGTAATCAAATTGGCTTTGCCATTGTCGTGTGCATGTAATCTAACAGCTGTTTCAATACAGAAATTGATAAAATCCAACACATTCACAAAATCCATTCTGATAAATAATGCCGGAACTCTTGGAGATCTATCAGTTACTGTGAAAGATTACAATTGGAAGGAAGCAAAAAGACACTTGGATGTCAACGTGACATCGTTTGTTGCGTTGTGGTAAGATTGTATAAACGTCACATTGACAACAGGATTGCCCTTCTCAGTTTTTATGCTCAGCGACATTTCTTTTTTTTCAGTTCCATGTTTCTCAAATTGATTCCGGTATCGTCAACCAACCAGAGAGTCATAGTCAACATCTCTTCCTTGTACGCCACTAGACCTTGTGCTTATTGGGGAACTTATTGCATGACGAAAGCGGCAAGAGACCAGCTTATCGGAGTGATCGCACTCGAAGAGGTAATTATGTGATGAAAACATGTAATTCGATTGCTACGCAATGCGTTGTTAAAACGTTTTTGCTCTTTTTTTTTTTATTAGGATGGCAATAATACAAAAACACTCAACTACGCGCCTGGTCCATTAGATAATGAAATGCAAGCTCTCGTGCGCAATACAATCGGAGATGATGACCAAAGGAGGCAGCTTCTGGAGGGGTTCGAAAAGGTAAATGATTAGAATGAGTTTATCGAAATATGCATGACAATGATATTCAATGTCCTATTGATAGGGTCAATTGGTGAACATGTCTGATTCAGCCAAAAAGCTTGTCAACCTTATTCTCAGCGATTCGTACAAGTCCGGATCACATGTTGATTTCTATGACATTTAAGATAATAAACATGAATTTGGTAAATGTGTCAACCAAATAACATTACAATGGGTGGTATGGGCTGTAGCTCAATGTACCCGGAGCTGGATCCTATAGTCACAGCAGAGGAGTAACGGTTTTACTTGACATCCTCAACAGAAGAATAGATACACTGATAACATACCGTTAATTCTGTTACAAGAACTATAATCAACTGACGACCAGTCCGATTGATTGGTTAATTAATTTGCAAGTATTATTGGGATACTAAAATATCAGTACGGAAGTGAGAACATAAAGTGGCTTAGATCATGGTGCGACACAAGCATGTGCATGTCGGAAGAAATTTCGGTATGTAAATGGAAGTGTCTGTATGATGGTCGTTGTCTGGATCAAAAGACAAAGAATTATTATATCGTTAACAAATCGAACAAAAGCCTCATGCTCTGATATGTCGTTTATACTACCTTCCTTAACTGTTACATGGCCGTTACTTTGAAAATTCTGCATTAGATAAACAATAATCAAAAGCAAGAAACCAAAACAAGAAAACACCAATGTAATAATAATAATAATAATACTTTTTCACCGCTGCCCCCCTTAAATTGCTCGTGACACTCTGTCACATTACTGCTCTGCTCTCCGAGTCTCCGACGACTTACACTTGTTCAAATGACACCACCGTCTGACAATGCTTTCGCGGGCGAGACAGCAAAGATAAATAGCGCTAATGAATATCTGAGAAAAAATCTTCCTTCCCATTTAAGTTTACCAAAAATAGCTATAATATGCGGTTCTGGATTAGGCGGGCTTGCGGTCAATATCACAGACAAGGTGGAACTTGCCTATGAGGAAATACCAGGGTTTGTGTCTAGTACAGGTATGGAATGGGCTATTTGGGTATTGGAGGATGAAGTATAGAGTGTGAATGAATATAGATAGAACGGGGAGATCAACTAACTTTTAGGCTTTTGATGCTTCCCTCGTACTCACTATATTCTGTACAGTTCAAGGACACGCTGGAAAACTTGTATTTGGTGTATTGGGAAAGAATCGTGTTCCTGTCGTTTGCATGGTTGGAAGATTTCATTTTTATGAGGGCTATACATTAAAGCAAGTTACATTCCCGATCCGGGTGTTTAAGCTGTTGGGCGTCGAAGTGCTCATTGGTAAGTTGTTAATCATACGTAATTGTTTAATACATAGTGACTTTTGATGAGATGAGACATGTTGGATCCAAGACAAAGTTTCTCTAGGAGCCATGATTGCAGTAATCAAATGTTTGGCATGAGATCCAAAAGAAGGATGGTAATTCCTATATCAAGGGCCACTATGTAACCTCGTTATTATACTTTTAATCGACATTTTTATTACAAATTTATAAAGTAACCGGCGCAACGGGGGCACTCAACAAACAGTTTAAAGTAGGGGACATTGCCGTTCTCTTCGATCACATTTCGCTACCATGCCTAACAGGAAGCAACCCGCTTATCGGTCCAAATCTCTCCGAGTTTGGTAAACGCTTTATACCAATTTCCGATGCTTACGATTTCACTCTTCGTCAAATGGCATTTACTGCCGCTGCCAATATGGGACTTCCCACCGGAACGTTGAAAGAAGGTACATACTGCCATGTAATTGGCCCTTCGTACGAGAGTAAGGCCGAAGCACGATTTTTGAGAGATATGGGGGGAGACATTGTTGGAATGTCTACAGTACCTGAAGTCATTGTAGCGAGACATTGTGGAATAAGGGTGTTGGGATTGAGTTTGGTCACTAATGCAGTTGTTATGGAAAGAGGACGGAGTGCTGATCCTAGTGTTATTAATAACAATGCACGTGATGAAGCGCCTGTCAGTCATGAAGAAGTGTTGGTCGCGGGTAGCGCTAGAGAAGCTGACATACAAAAATTAGTGCATGACATTGTAGACTTGATAAGTCATGATTTTTGATAGATATCTTGCATTTTAATTAACGTGGGAACTATTGAATATGCAGCAATAAAAAATGTAATTTCGTGAATGCGTGCTATCCCATGTGCTCAATACTTATGAGTATTAAATTTGCCAAGTTTATTATACCAAGGGAATCAACTCTCACTTTCGAAATACTGTACCACTGATGTTAATTCTCTCTTTAAAGTTTATGACAGCGTTGAAAATCACACAGACTAAATATCGTACAGCAACTCACACAGCGACCCCCCCAAAATTCCGCCGCTGATCTGTAGATCATTTCCAGAAATTGCCTTGCGGAATTGCCG
>CAJVPJ010001303.1:0-10673 GCA_910592205.1 Paraglomus occultum | reverse complement strand
TTCATAACTGTTCAGATCGATCTTTAATCCATTCAAATCCTATTTCTACTAAATGAGTATACCTTCCAGTTGTCGAGTATTTTTCGAGCTTGTCCTTTTCGAATGAAATAGATCCTACCACTTCTTCAAGGTCTTTTTAATAGAGTGCAAAATTTGTTTTCTATCGTTTAGTTTCAATTTCGAACGATAATTTCCATTAAGTTCGCGCGCACGTCCAGTTTTCGATTTCGTTTACTTGATAAAAATCCATGACGCGTTCTGAGAAAGGTGAAGAAAAGTTGCGTCAATAGCCAATCGAATCACTATAGATATACGGTAATATTATATCATTGTCCGGCAAAGCAAAAGACTATTACTGTCTACGCGCTATAAAAAATTTCGATCGCATGAATTTCTCTGTCCGGCACATGATCTCGACCAATGATTGTGATTCGTGGCGTTATTGTTGTCTCGACTCGTTTCATAGTATATTATCGCTCTTTTCAAAATTCTGCAGTTGCAAAACTTTTCTTGAAAACAGGCGAAAACTTAGTGAAAACTTTTGTAACTCTGTGATTACCGAGTCTCTTCGAACAACAAACGTGTTTACTTAGTATAACGTAGTCGCTCTACTTAGCAGAAGTCAGGAAAGAAAGCTTGCTGAGTGGTTATACATCGATTACAGGCGATTATAAGACAATTACAACGATTATGAGGCGATTATAACGATTATGAAGCAATTATAACTGAGTATGAAACTAACATAAGGTATTTACGGTCTGCATTTTTAACATTATTCACTAAACAGACGTTAGAAGGCCGTCAAAAAAGTCTCGGTGAAAACTTACATTGGAGAATAGTATTATATTATACGTGCATCAGGAAGGATGTGACACATATGTCTCATTCTACTGTTTACAACATCTTGAGAACATAGAAGGAGGTGGCAACGTTTCTTCGTGAATCTAAGGAAAGGGAAAAGTTATTTGATGGGGAGGTTGAATTAATGGATTTGGCAAAAAAAGAAAGGTGGTAGTAAAAGGTATATGACGTAGAGTATGCAATATTAGCTCTTGTTGTTAACTGATTGAACACTAAGGCTCGGTTTTCATGCATAGAAAGTGAATTGATATCTAGACGATTTGATTTCTTATAGGGACTGATCATTAGTTCTGGTTACAATCGCGCAACGTCCCAAAAATTGATAATTGCAGATGTAATAACAAAACTCTACTTCTGCAGTTACGAACGAATTCCACGTCGGCGAACTGAATGTAAATAATCAACATTTCTTTCCCGTATACTTTTGCCCTTCCAGCCGTCCCTGTCAACTTCTCAAAATAAAGAAGAAATTTAACGTAAACACAATCTCTCGTTAATAGCTTAAACGCTGCATGCAGATACTGCATAATAAACTTTAAAATTAGAGATGTTATTCCAGCTACCTATTATGCAAGACGAAGACTTTGCACAACAGATACGATACGAAATGCGATTCTTATCATTATCTGATCAGATAAAATATATCATGGTTACACATTGACGATTACATTGCTTGCTTTGTTTGTTCGCATTTATCATCGATAAAAGTCTTATTGCCGTGAGCACTTTAAAACCATAGCAACGAAATGAATAACATTATTGACTTACCCTCTATTCTGTCGGCGGATTATGAGAAACTGTATGAAAGTGGCAGATACACGGATATTTCAATCCATGTTGGAAAGGAGCCAAATAGCAAAATATTCCTCGCTCATTCGTTGGTTTTATGTGCAAGAAGCACACTGCTCGATAATAACTTAACCGGAAATATGGAGACGACCGAAGCGGTTCAAAAGACAACCATAACGTTTGAAGATATGACCCCAGACGTTTTCGAACTCTTGCTCAGGTAATATTCATAATAATAAATTGTCGGAAATATGTAATTATACGTATGAGTATAGTATTAGTATGCTCATTTAACAATTTATGATAGGTACATTTACACTGGGCGATTGTCTTACGACTCAAGCAAGAATATTGATTGGATTAGTCTTTTGGATGGAGCAAGCAAGCTTAGACTCCTGGATCTTCTCACTGCAATTGAAACTTATTTGATTGATAAAGAGGAAGAATGGATCCAACAAAATATTATCACAGTTCACAAGTATGCTGCATCCATAACCTCTTTAAACAAACTTTTGGGTTATTGCAATCGAATTATGGTTTCACGTCCTGATACTATCTTTAAATCAAATGATCTTGCAACCTTACCAAAGGAGAGTTTGATCACTCTGCTCAAGAATGATGAGTTAGAAATTGATGAAGATGATGTTTGGATGGCAGTCATTCAATGGGCAACTAAGCAAGTGCCAGAATTAGAACTTGGAAATGATATAAATACTTGGTCATCTAATGATATTAGCACAGTCAAAGAGACCATAGCAGATTGCATTCCTTATATAAGATTTTTCAGTATCTCCTCTAAAAACATTATGTTGCATGTGGATTTATTACCGAAAAATCTACGTTATGATGTTCTGATGTGCCGTTTAGGTGAAGATCACACACCAACTATTCACATTTTACCACCAAGAACAGGACAATGTCCTGATATTAATTCTGTTATTATTACTAAAAAGCAAGCAAAATGGATTTCAGCAAAGATTATGGAATCAAAAAGGTTATCCCAAGAAAATCAAGAGATATCTATGAAACATGATGCTTATAAATTTACTCTACTTTATAGACGAAGTAAAGATGGGGATACATGTGCAAAATTTAGAGAAATGTGTAATAACAAAGGACCCACAATTACTGTTGGGAAAGTGTCAGGCACTGAAGAAATACTTGGTGGATATAATCCATTTATATGGGGTGCCCATAATGGTTGGTCTTACACTAGAGAAAGCTTTATATTTTCATTAAGCAAATGCAGTAATGAGAACATAGTAAGTTTTTTTGCTGATACAGGTAAATATGCCGTTTATGATGATGTTTGTTATTTTCCTTATTTTGGGTATGGTGGTGATTTATCTTTTGGTCATAGTAGTAGTAATGGAAAAGCCTGGGCTAGAAAAAAGTCATATCAAATTCCACTTCGACATTCACCAGACACATTTGATTGGGTTGATTGGGAAGTGTTTTTAGTTTCAAAAGTTTGATTTAATTCTGAATTGTTCATATTCATCAATTTTATAATTGAAGACAGTTACTATTTGATGACATTTGCGCTTAAACTGCTTAAAATTTTATAAGATAAAATTTTACAATAACTGCAATAGTGCAGTGCAATGCCAGGATTAAGTGTTTTGTTGTTTTATTAATATTATTTTATTAACGTTTACTAAAGAGTCAGCATTATTATTATTAGTGTCACCAATCCACGTCGACTACAAATCGATTGTTACATTATCATTTCCCTTTTCCAAAATAAGAGTCATAATAATAATAAATGTCAGAACGTCTTACGCTATCGATGTCTTTTCTCTCAATGTAAACAAAACTGTCTTTAATTCACGGCCTACGCATATCGTTGCAAACGATACTGTAGAATTGTGAGTCATCTTACTAACGACGGCTTTGCACAATTTCCGTGTATTCTACGTTTTTACTGCTCGCGCTTGCTATATCCTCATTCGACACAATAGTAGTTAGAGATAAAACCATTAGATACCCTTTCAAATTGTCTTTTGCTGAAATATCGCTTACTTCCAAATAATTCAACAAAATTGCAAGTCTTATCCTGCTAGACTGCTAAGTCGTAGGCTTACCTCAATACCAGAATGTATTGAAGACGTTCTCCTTACACTCACATAATTTCAGAGCCATTTTGCAGACGAAGAAAAGATCTGCGCTGGGCTGTGCACCGCCCGTGGAACACTGTCAAATTTCTTGCTTAAACAAAAGCGCCTTTTCCATCGATACCACGGTCCTCCAAGAATATGAATGCTTAGAACAAAAATCGAGAAATTATCCTCTTACCAATTGTTTCAATACCATTTCATCTTTTCCATAATAATAATAATTGACATATTAACCATTACCCTATTACCATTTCTCTTATTCATCTCATGCTTTAAAAAACTTATTTACCTAAATGTAGATTTAATTAATAAACACACACCATTAACAAACTAGCCTTGTTTGCAATATGAACTGTACCATGAAAATATCTGAACCATTCGTTTATAAAATACGTCCACAAACATTTTCCATGATTTAAATCTCGACCACATTATACCTGTATACTTAAGCGTCATATACAGGAAAAATAAATAAACTATACGTCATGTTTGCTATACTAATACTAATACGTTACGACTTTATGACGTAAAAAACCTAAAATTAATTCTGATTTGTTTTCTTTTATTATTGTCCCTTTCACTAATTTCCAAATTGCTTTCTTTGCAAATCAATGAAACTATTCCTTCAAATTTCACATGTAAAACGGAAATTATAAGTCGTTCTCACTCCGAAATTACAACAATAAAGCCAAACCCGACTAATACATTACAAAAAACTTTTCTACATAAAACGCTTCTTTGAATCGCACTCACATACTATAACATACATTAATCAACACTTTGAGCATATAACCATAAATATATAAAAATCCGACATACCGACCAAACCAACATCACTAATACAAGACTAAATATTAAAAAAAAAACTACGCTCGTACACATCGTAACCTCAATAATAAATAATGGAACAATAACTGTAAGTGCTGGAAGTTCAACAAATCGACATTATCTTTGCAACATCATACAATGCATTCAAATGTCATGTCTCTGCTGAAACCCCGAAAGCAATCACCGGTTCGTACTTTGTTGCACAAACCCATCATCACAACAGATTGATTTTTGTTGTAAATCTACACAGTACGTGTCAGGAAACGCCACCACTACAAATTAGCCGAACACGACATCATTGTTCGGCATAAGGTAGCAAAGAAAATTTTATATGAGCGAACAAAAAGGCAAAAGCTCCGACGAATAAACAATCAGACAAAATCTGCCATGGTTACACAATGACGATTACATCATCGATAAAAGTCTTATTGAACCGTGAGCACTTTAAAACCATAGCAACGAAATGAATAACATTATTGACTTACCCTCTATTCTGTCGGCGGATTATGAGAAACTGTATGAAAGTGGCAGATATACGGATATTTCAATCCATGTTGGAAAGGAACCAAATGGCAAAATATTCCTCGCTCACTCGTTGGTTTTATGTACGAGAAGCACACTGATTGAGAATAACTTAACCGGAAATATGGAGACGACCATAACGTTTGAAGATATGACCCCAGACGTTTTCGAACTCTTACTCAGGTTATTAATATTCATAAGCTGTCAGAAATTATACGTATGAGTATAGTATGCTCATACCCGATTTAACGATTCATGACAGGTACATTTACACCGGGCGACTATCTTACGATTCAAGCAAGAATGTTGATTGGATCAGTCTTTTGGATGGAGCAAGCAAGTTTAGACTCTTTGATCTTCTCACTGCAATCGAAACTTATTTGATCGATAAAGAGGAAGAGTGGATCCAACAAAATATTATCACAGTTCACGAGTTTGCTAAATCCATAGTCTCTTTAGACAGACTTTTGGGTTATTGCAATCGAATTATGGTATCACATCCTGATACTATCTTTAAATCAAATGATCTTACTACCTTACCAAAGGAGCGTTTGATCACTCTGCTCAAGAATGATGAGCTAGAGACAAATGAAGATGATATTTTGATGTCTGTCATTCAATGGGCAACCAAACAAGTGCCAGAACTAGAATTAGAACTGAATGACATAGATAATTGGTCACCTAATGATCTCAGCACAATCAAAGAGACCATAGTGGATTGCATTCCTCATATAAGATTTTTCAGCATTTCCTCTAAGAATATTATGTTGTGTGAGAAGTTATTACCCAAAAAACTACGAGAAGATGTTCTAATGTACCGTTTGGGTGAAGATTACACACCAATGACTCACGTTTTACCACCAAGAACAGGACAATGTCCTGATATTGACTCTGTTGTTATTACTAAAAAGCAAGCAAAATGGGTCTCATCAAAGATTGTGGAATCAAAAAGGTTATCCCAAGAAAATCAAAAGATTATGAAACATGATGCTTATAAATTTACTCTACTTTATAGACGAAGTAAAGATGGTGATACACTTGCAAAATTTAGAGAAATGTGTAATAACAGAGGACCCACAATTACTGTTGGGAAAGTGTTGGGCACTGAAGAAATACTTGGTGGATATAATCCATTTGCATGGGGTACCCATAAGGGTTGGTTTTGCACTAAAGAAAGCTTTATATTTTTATTAAGTGAATGCAGTGATGAGAACATAGTAAGTTTTTTTGCTGGTAAAGATGAATATGGTATTTATGATGATGCCACCTATTTTCCTTATTTTGGGAATTGTGGTGATTTATCTTTTGGTAATAATAATAAGAGTCGTATTGGAAAGGGCTGGACTGCTGGAAAGGGTTCATATCAAACTCCACTTAGACATTCACCAGACCCATTTGATTGGGTTGATTGGGAAGTGTTTTTAGTTCGAAAATTTTGAATTGTTCATAATCTATCAACTCATAATTAAAGGAAATTAGTATTTGTGACAGCCATAATCTTAATGTTGTGTATAACCTTGATATGTTTATTTGTTTAAACTGTTTATAAGTAATGCATGCCAGGATTAGGAGTGCACATTTATGCACACCTACAGTCTTGTTGGTTTGTTATTATTAATGTTCACAGAAGAATAATAATAAGAATACTGTCATACAGAATCAATTGGTTATCAGCATTAGGAATTTAGCATCTGTAATGACGTGTTTGAGTTGATCATTATTCTTTACTGTAGGATTCACTTAGTATTAGTAACCCACCAGTTGTAGTATTGTAACATTGAGCACTTGCAGTAGAAACAATTAATGTCATGAGAATAATCGCAGGATAAGGATTAGATCAGTGAGCAAATTATTGACGTAAAACTTTCAACTTTACTTCCGTCCATATTAAAACGGTCATTCCCGGCAACGAAAGTCGCCGCCACCGCTAACCAGCCAATTATACAGTCACTGGTATTGATGGCATGCAAACCATCCCGCACAAACCTTCTAAAGGCGATATGGTAACACATTACGAAAGACGATGTACGCGAAGTAGGTAAGGGCGTGTTACATCTTTTATTGTAACACGATTTCAGACACCACATAATTTACCTCCCACATTGAACTGTAATTGGCAACTCTCTGGGGAAACAATAACGTAAGCGAGTAAAACTTTGCTCTAACAGAGAAATTTATGTTTGCGGAAGTTTATGCAAGGACGTTTTGTAACCATTTGAAGCTAATAATAAACAGTTAGTGTCCAATGTAAATTTACATTTGCTTTCCGTTCATGTTGAATAACATAGCCATTTGCTTTTTCCAACAATGTGACTAAATGAGTTTCAACTTTCACGATTCGCTTGTTATCCGTATTAGTACAATCATTCACAAGCTGCGTTATTTAATACCTTAACTTTACGTTATATAGTAACTTTAACCTACCGAATTGACGGTGAAACCTGATTCGTGCTTTGTACATTCACGCGAGACAGACTTTTCTCTGGGACACGAAATTGAGATCGGTCGACAGAGTCCTGCTATGCATATACAATATGCAATTAATTAATTTATATAGCTGCATACCTTCTCTTGCAAATATGTAAAGCCGTTTTAATGCGTCAGTTTGATAAATGTTTTTGCCATAAAATAGCCCCAACGTTAAATATGTCTAACTTTATCACGTTGGCATATATGCGTCTGGAGTCAATATACTGTATGCAAGACCTTCTTTATTATTTAAATATTTTTTAGTCAAGTCAGGCAAACTAAAGTCTATTAGTATCGCCATGCCGGCATAAATTATTATATTATGATAGAAGACTAACAATAAAAACGTTATTGATTAACATTCAAGTACTGCATAATAATTTACGCATATAATCACCAGATTTTTATGTAGAATATTGTGTTTGTGAAGATAAGTCAAAGATTATCAACAATATTAATACCAAGTTTGCATTCCGTAGGTCGATATATTTTTTTCGAAAAGACAATTATTGTAGATTTAAATTTCTGAAACTGTGATTTGCTGGAAAGAGTCACCGTATTTGGAAGCTTAAACCTGCGTTTTGTTTGTTTGTGCTTCCGCAACTCATTACATTTACTCGCGTAATACAAATACGTTATACCTTATGCCTTGCCTTATGCCTATGCTTATGCTTTGGACTGCACAAATGCTTGTCAGAAAGCTGCGCTTATATATAGAATTTTGTTAGTCAAAAAGTTTTGACTAATATAGATTTCCAACATAAAATAAACTACATTCAGTCTAATATTTGATGCGCTCAAAACTTTGTAAGAATATAACATTGCGGGAAATAAATTACTATTAGAACAATAGTAATAGAATAATGAGTCTTACAATGTTAACAATACTGATCTCCTTAGCTTGTCGTCTGGCAAAACCGTACTGTACTTCTACTAGAGGTTTAGTTACTACTTTACCGTCTATAACAAACGCGCTTATCGGAAAACTAAATAAAAAGTTTGCACTTTGTGGTTTGATTATTGGCTTTACATTAGCAATTTGCCCATCCGTAAAAATAAGTTATTGGGAAGCCACAAAACGGTCCTCATTCGGTTCGAAAGTAAGTTTAGCCCGATAAAATGTCTGCTTTCTTCGATTTGCTTTTTGCATTCTCTTTCGGCTTTTTATCTTCATGCTACTCTAGCGGCTAAGGGCACGGCTTTCGTCATTCTTATGCGTTTGTGTTAGAATCAAAATAAACATAAAGCATTAGTTCTAAATAAAATATAGTATATTTGATATAATTGATATTGCGTTAATACCTTAAAAAGCATAGTCTATGTAGCTCTAAGTGTACGTATACGCTCCGTTCATAATCTGACAAAAGATATTAGAATAACTATGGTGTGGTGCTTGGTGTACTATAATGTATTACATAATGCGGTTTGGCGAAGGACAGTACCTGCTTTGCTAATAATTTTACGTAAACATTTATCCAACAAATGATGACAAAATTTCGCCTATAGCAGCATAATTTTTTCACACTTCCACCAATTAACAATGTCAAAATCTTTACGCACAAATACCTCGTTTTTTTTTAAAAAAATAATAAAGTGCCAGCTCACGAGTATGCATTGCTCGGCATACAATTTATACATAGTAATAGAGAACTATTGTTTAACCGTTCTGTTCAGCTCATTAAATCCATACAAATATTTACTGATAAATTATTTAAAGCTTGTCGAAAATGTTGGGATTATCACAAAGAAATAGCATAAACATATTATTAATGTATTTGCATCATTCATATAGAATCATTTGTTTAACAACATTTAAGCGCCGAATCCGATTGATATACCGGAATAAGACTTGATAGAATAGGGTATTAATTTCCCGTTTTATTTAATTGATTTTCCTTGTTTTCGTTACGATAGGAACAATAATATTGATAAACGTACGTTACGTTTTTATCGAATGCATCTCGCGTTATATGCAATGATAGTTACGCTCGTTAGGTTTGACTTATTTTTTTAAATCTTATAAACTTTCGATTCTACCTTTCCATGAATCTATGATTACGCTAATTTGTTCAAATATGTGTACCTTTACTCGATTATACTGGATTACTTTGAGTTGTTTGTAAGCTACGTACACGGCACGATAAGTGCGTCACCAGTAAATTTTGCCATTCACTCCGTCAACAAAACCAGTTTACTCAACTCATCATGCTTGCATAACATATTCTATACGCTATGCAATATTCGTATGCTGAAGAAATAAAGCCACATAATTATTTCTCACAATAATCAGCATGTCATGTAAGTTATGTCTGAACAACAGAATCGGTTGCATCATGTCCCATAAACTGATAATTGTTAACAGTGATAACAAAAAAAATCTTTCTGCAAAATTCCTCATTGGCATACTGAATGGATTGTTACAGTTGAGTTAGTAAATGATTAGCATTTCTTCCCCGCATACTTTATAATTTAGTCCTTCGAGCTTTTGTAATGTTTATTTTTGACTTTAAACTTATCTGGTATTGTTACTAACAAAACCAGCCGGTCAATTGGACAGCAACCAGATCCCTCCTGCTATCAAAAAGGTTGACAGTGCAACATATCTTTCATTAATAGTTTAAACGCTGCAGATACTGCATAATTAAAAGCTGAAATTAAAGACATTATCTTCAACCCAGCTACTCACTATACAAGATAAGCTTTTCTTTGCTCGCAGATACGAAAGAACGCAAAAACTACAGATAAACGATATCAGATCTACTATGGTTACACAATGACGATTACATGGCTTGCCGGTCGATAACAAAGTCTTATTGCCACCGTAAGCACTTTAAAACCAACCATTGTAACGAAATGAATAACATTATTAATTTACCCTCCATTCTTTCGGCGGATTATGAGAAGCTATATGAAAGTGGCAGATATACGGATGTTTCAATCCACGTTGGAAAGGAGCCAAATAGCAAAATATTCCTCGCTCACTCGTTGGTTTTATGTACGAGAAGCACAATGCTTGAGAATAACTTAACTGGAAATATGGAGACGACCGAAGCGGTTCAAAAGACAACCATAACCTTTGAAGATATG
>CAJVPJ010001302.1:0-10685 GCA_910592205.1 Paraglomus occultum | reverse complement strand
ATAGAAAATCGCTTCTACTCATAATAAATGTGATGATCGGCACGGGTGGTCGTAAAATTTTGGCAGGCCACTGTACAGTGAAGTACCGCTGAACACGTGATTCTAGTCAAACCGCACTTTGTTCCCGTCGCATCATGGTTTTATACTTGGAAAATTCTTTTCGTTCTCTTAATACCTAATATGCTAACGGCTTAAAATTTTGACATTGCTGTGTCGGACAGATGCTTTGTGATTTCGTTAAGGTGGCGTTGTTATCATGTTTTACGTGGCATTCTTATTGATATGACATGAGATTCAACAAAATTTCTGTGTACATGCTGAACTTTCGTTATTTATGAGACAATTAGTTTTCAGGTACGCGCGTGACTTTTACTCGTCGGAGTAGCAATAATGTTATCCTACAAGGAATGCGTACAATAGACAATGGTGCGTTCATCTTGCCATATAATACAATCACAGATTATTATCCGACGCGACACGCGTATGCTTATAAAGACATTTGTCTAACGCGAGCATGTATTGTTTTCTACAAACGCTCTCCTCTCCGAAGCGGGTCAATAATAATATGTTATATAACAAGAGGAGAATTGTAAATTTAAACAAGTTACTATTAATGCAGACAGACAACACTGACATTAATATCTATGAAAATCATGTACAGTACCCCACTATAATCTCTCGCAGTTCGGGTGTTAGAGGGACAGGTCGGATCGGATCGGATCGGGTCTACGATAGTGCCGAATTTGCAATGAAGGTCACTCGATCTTCTTTTTTGCCAACCCCACATCTTGCATTTCCAAATCGGTTAAGGATGCCAAGCTTTTCGGAAAAATCGATCATATCAGTCACTGACGTAAAATGAAAGCAAGACAAATCTGCAAGATCTTTTGTCCGTAGATAATGAAGAGTTTACTGCTTCTAGTTAAGCCAACATCGTGAAGATGATTGTCTCTAAGACAAGACCGCACCTTGTTTTGTGCATCTATCATCATGTGACCTCAACTTTTTGACTGTTCTACAAACTTTAGCCCAATATCCATAACTGGATTTACCCGTTTAAAATTACAAATCATCAGTTCGGCAGGAATTCGGTCACTATCGTTCTTACCACCGTGGTTTAATAAACAAATTATGTCCCATACTAATTACAATGTCTTTCGTTTATCGCTATCGTAATGCTAACCGTTGATAGTATTGATATTACAATGAGGTTTTGTTTACCGGTTTTGTCACCCATTTTGATAATCTAAACATAAATTTGATAAGATCAACAACCTGCAGCGAAACTTTATATCGGGGCATGTTAGTGTCACAGATTCATGATATCAAATAACGAATAGAATGGCAGTGTTGATATAAAATTCTCGACCACAAGTACAAACAGAATCTTTTTTGCTCGATCAACGATTATGACGAGATTTAAAGGCAGCTCCGCTGTAATTGTCTCTCTAGCAGTATTGGGCACTGTTCTAATATTCTTTCCTCGACCCAAGGATGGCAGCATTCCTGCTCAGGACAAGTCTAGATTTACAGGATATCCCGCTTGGCATGGGACATGGCAAGGTAGGGAAAGAATATGTCGGAAATTACGCCTCCATATCAATTCAATTAACAACTTCCTCATCATAATTCCTATTTTTCAAGGTTTCGATCCTTTCGTCTTGGATGCTGCCGCAGGCTTCTCTGTTTTAGTGGGCGGCATTGCTGGGTTTCTTTCTATAATATGGACAAATCCGTCCTATCATATACCCGCTAAATGCGTCACTTCCTTCTACGATGGCTCTCATGTAACCCCGACGACTTTATTTAATCGTCTGCTAGCTTATTACATATTATTTACTCATTTTGCGGGAACGGCATTTCTAGTGTTTGATCTCGGGAAGTTGTGGTTAACGTTCGGTGTTTTGCATAATGCATGGGAGGTTGCGATTCTGTTATTGTTATTTATGGGAGGAAGGGTCAAGAACCAATGGTTCTTTATTATCTTGTTTGCATATATATTTATCGTCGTTGCTTTGGGTGTGTTCTTGCCATGGCCCTATGACGCAATAATCTTTAAATGGCAAGGTAAGAAGTAAAGAAAACAAATCCAGATTTTGTTAGATCGAATGATACTAAAATCGACTAACTCGGCCTCAATGACTTTGTCAATAGGCCTTTGCTCTGATTTTGCGCTTCCAACGGTCTTCATAATTATCTACGTTAACACGCGAAAGTATGTGAGAAATTACGCATCCGATACCATTCCACTCGTTCTTGTTGAAGACACCGATGACGTAAAACATGGTCTCTTCCCGACTACAATCGAACATCCAAAACAACTGATACCGTTAATATTTGCAAGCATTGTACACACCGGCGGTAATATACTTGCTACATGGTTTTTGCAAAGTTTAAAGGCGTAAGTATTAGTTTTGAGGCTACGATGGGGTTGCATAGTCGTATTGATACACGATGATTATACTCGACATCATTATCTTCACGGAGAAGTCGGGATAATCATACTCCTAATTTGAAAATTTATCATTTCGCTAATCCTGTTAAGCATATTTACTTTCCTCAAGAATGATGGGTGTGCTTGGGTTGCTGATTTAACTATATTCTTATACTAATCGTCTTGTGTCGCTCCGTTTTCTTAGATTCCTTGTTTTCCAGTTCTGCTATATAATCAGCTACCCTATATATGCCTATTACATATACCTCGACACACACTACGAAAATGCATCTTCAGTTAAACGCTATTACCTTCCTAAACGGCCTCTGTGGATAGACATTGTTATCGGTATCTGGTCTATTATTATGTCATTTTTAATGATGGCCATTGGTGTAATCATTGGAAATAACGATGTAAAGGATAATATAAACGATATGTGAGCAATAGTATAGGACAGAAATTGTGAAATCAGAAGTTGAGGAGTCTGCAACAATGTATTTACCGTTAAATGCAACCGTTACTGTGGTTCATTTCATACCTAATGCAAATGCTAAATAAATAAATAATATATCAATCAATACATCTCGCGTTCAACCGATGAAAAGATGGATACATGAGCGTGTTGAGCACATCAACGTATAGCTGTCTTGTCGTTGTAATATAATTGAAAATACAAAGTCAAAAATATTTATAGTAAATGTCATATGGCTTACTTTTTCGATGATGAACTCTAATGATTGTTATTATGAATATAATACTCAGCACTTCGTGAATTAATCATTACGATTGTCCCAAGTTCTTTTACCTGGAAAAGTTCAGGAAAGACTTAACGAATGTAATACCTTTAATGCAAAATCTAATAGACGTAATGATAATGTATGCGGCGGAAAATCTTCGTATCAATCGATACAGACCAAGTCGTGAGTCATGGTATAATCCTGACTATTCTTGGTACTGCAAAAAGTAAAGGTAACTGGGGGAGCCCCGACTACTCCTCTCAATGGAAAAAAATTCCAATACGAGCAAGAGAATTACTCATCTGGATTCAGAGATCAATATTGGACAAATTTCCCTTCTTGTTAAAAGATAATAAGGATGGAAATACTCATGTTGCACCACTTAGTCAATTCTTAAATCGCCATAAATTACCTCATTTATATTAAGAAAAATAGGAGCTGATCATGCTTCCAAAATACATGGAGTAGGAATGATTCCGGCCGTCAATATTTACGACAATTAGCATGTAGCATAAAATAGGTCATGCTTCATCAGTTGAACATTATGGTACAATGAATGACAGACCAAATACTCCAGCACCTAAACAAGAATAGTGAGGTCGAGGATATTATCAATTTATACGGAGAAATTTCTGATGACGAGAACTAATCACGCTTCTTCACTTTTACCATACCCACAGTAAAATCTTTATCATCATTAGACGATTCAGAGTCGGACCCAGACCCAGATTCAAACGAAGACGAGGATGAGGACTCAGATGCGGTATCTTTAAAAATTAAAATTTTTTTCTAACTTTGCATTTCTTTTAGCCTCAGATGGTGTACGATTTCTCCGTGAAATATCCGGGTTTGTAATCGAGCTTGCTGAATTTCGGATTTTACTATCTCCAGTAATCGGTGAAGAGAGATCCAGATTCTTTTACCCGACACCTGTTTACGTGATATAGGATACGGCTTTATTAGCTTCGGTCATTGTAAATGTTAAATTATTTTATTAATACTAATTTAAAAATACGCCTAAATTAATTATCCGAACATTGGTTGTTTTTTCCGATTAAAGATATATAATGAGGATGGCGCAACTAAATATTTTTGATTTACCAGAATTGCTAGAACAGATCTTATATTTTTTAGAATCAATCGATCCCTCTATTCTGCTTTATTTGTTAACCACCTTTAGTATCACTGCGTTGCTCCTATTCTATGGTGTCGCGCTGAGTTTTTCAACAAAGATTATCAGTAGAGCCGGCGTGCCTTAAATATGTCTCGGGTTCTTACTCGGCGATTGATAAACTTTAAAGAGTTATGCGTAGAAAATAAAGCCACTCTATTGTTCAAAGATGGTATATCTCAGGTTAGAAGGTTCAAAAATCATGCATTAATCAGTACAATTTTGCATTCATGTCCGAATATATGCTTTCTCATTCTTGATAATGTAAGGGTTTCACTAATATACCAATTATAAAAATTGCTAGAGTTTCTCCAAAACTACAGCACCTGAGTCTTAATTCATGTAAATGTCTTACTAATCGATGTATCACTGAAACATGATTAAGAAAAACGGGGAATTGGAAACCATAACGCGTTTATGCCCAAAACTTGGACATTTTGAGCTTGGTAATTGTTCGATTGGTAATAAAACTATCGAGAAAATAGTCCGCAACTGTACTAATTTGAAATATCTTAGTTTGAATGGATGTAAAGGGATTAACGAAGAAGTGATGAAAAACTTAATCCTAAAATTAAAATCAAATATCATGATTATTCAGATGATAAATGGTCAGTTCTCATCCACTTCTACATATTTCAGTCTTTGCAGGTCCATCAATAGATAGAGCAGATCTTATTTCCATAATCAATAATTGTATCAGAGAGACTGGCGGGATTATTACTAATTATTCATCATGGGTAATTACTTACCGAGTTATTTTTTCGGTTATAGTATACATTATTAAACAATATTTGACATGATTTTCATAGAAACGCTCGTAGAAGGAAAAATCCCAGCTAAAGCGTTAATTGATACAACATCTAAATCCAATATTATTAGCAGGTGTTTGTTTAATAAGCTTGAAGAATATTACGGGTTAAAAGATATACCCGATGAAGATGTGATATGTGAAAAATAAAATGCTTAGATTTACAGTTTTACTATAATAATAATAATAATAATAATAAAGGAAAGTGGCGAAGCTTAGACTTTCAAATTCGCAAAAATCCGTCGTTCGATTTGGTGCTGGGACAAGAATGGTTATGGATGCGTGAAGCAAAAATTATCTTTGGGTTTTCTCCCAAAACCTATGAACACCGTGATAAAATCGTAATAGATGGTATGAGTATTCCATTAATCGAAGAAAAATGCAATAAACCTGAAAATAACTTTGACTTTTTGAGTCATTTATCTGCAAAAAATATTACTTCTGATTTCCACAAATCCTAACATTGTTGTGCCATTTCACATCGAAAAAAGAAAAGATATGGGGAGGCCAAGATTATCAAAAACGAGCGTTTTAGTATCTGAATTTGATGCTTCCACATGATCAGAGGATAAGCACATATATATATATAAGACTGTGGCTGTTATACATCCGAGACGGTGTCGTAAAGTAAAAAAAAATTAATTACATATAACCGAGATATAATAATCACGATAACTATACTCAAAATTTCCTTGAACAATTGTATACTCTTCCTTCATACGTGTATATGCCTAATAATGTGTTAAGAAAATATATTAATATTTACACAAATTACAAGAGTTGTAAATTGGATAGTAATAGTAAATTACATTTGCTGAAACAAGTTATGAAAACTTTATATTAATATTAAGACGATTAATCTTGGAAATTTGAATATTTATATTGAGTATTAAACAGCAGGTTTATTAAACTATTGATAGTAATAAAGATGTATTTGTTACAATATGTTCCATATAAAATACTATCATTGTGTTTGGTCACATGAACGAAGTCAAGTAAAGTTTCTATTTCCAGCTGAATAATTTAAACAAACCTGAGCATTTGAGAGTGCAATTACATAATGACACGTTCGCTTGCCGTCAACTAGTAAGGACAGATTTCTTGCCCCGAATGCTTAAAGCAATTCATCAATATGTTTACAGCGTTACTTATTATGGGAAATATCCGATTTATTCAGGCAAAACGAGCAGACTTGGGAAAGTTTGCAGGTCGGAATACTTCCTCGATCCGCGCGATATAGAACACATCATTGAAAGGGTCTCGGCCCACAACCAATGATGCATGGATGTTACACCTGGATAGATTTGTTCAGACTCTTGGCCAGAGGAACGGTGAAGCGGACCAAAACTATTTCGCACAGTCGATATGATATCGGCATCTATGGTTGACACATTCGCGTGCGCAATTTATTTCGGTAGATCGATTATTCATACTCCCGTGGTGTTTGCAAGACCGGACAGGTATGGAATCTGCCTTTTATCGTTAACGGGGTCCAGCATCGGTTAACTTCTTACCGCCTGTTCTTTCGCGATGGACTAGTAGGATTATTGCAATAGTCATGAAACGGCCATTGTATCTATCAAGGCTACAAACAGCATTGTATCAATGTCAAAACGGAATAAAATTTGAACAAGAATTGAAAGCGGTGTCACTGGAGCTCGAATGTAACCATTTTTTATCCAGGAACGATCAGCATAGAACTCTTTACTATTTTCATAGAGATGTGCTTGTATTATTACACTCACCTAGAAAAATTATTTCCGGAAATAATTTTGCTAGGTGAGTGTACATATTCAAATGATCTACGCCGCCGGCAAAGATAGCTAGTAGGAGACGCGCACGATTTTATTTCAGTATTTTTTTAACTCAGCCCCAACATTTTAATTTATTTAAACGGAAGAGGAATAAAATTTCGAATTATATGTTTATTGAAAGGATGTTGGGTCGCTATAACTAATATTGTAGATTGGCTTTAATAATTTATACGAACAGAACTAATTTTGTCTTTCTAATCCGAACTACATCTCTTACTCCTCGTCAACATCCGACAAGCTCAAATCCGATAAGGGAGGTAACTGATACGAATAATTTCTTGGTTTGGGCAGACGCCCAGTAGGCAAAAGCGTGCTAGAATATTTACTCTCCTTCTCGAGACGTGACAATGGTTTTACATCGTTATGATAAACGGCGTTCCACGTGTTGTCGTCAGAATTGTCCTTGTTAACCTTTCTAATAAGCCTGTGAATATCCCCCTCAAATGTATATGCATCAGGACGCTTATCAGGATCAGCATCACAACACCGCTCGGCAAGTTTCTTGTATTCCTCTGGTGCGGAATCAGGCATCGATGGTCGTAGTCCGTCCATAATGTTACATATTAAATTTCTGTCGAATTGCCGATTTCTAAAAGGCGGTTCACCAGTTGCAACCAAATACATAATGATACCAAAAGAATATATGTCTGATTTCTTTGTAAACTTGCAGGTATGAAAGACTTCCGGTGCAATAAAAGGTAAGACGCCTCGAATGGCTGACTCGCGTGAATTCACTGATCGAGACAAACCAAGATCGCATATCAGTGGATAATTTGTGTTGTTCAAAACGATGTTTCCGCCGTGAAGATCGCAATGTACTAATCCCATATCATGAATACCGTACAGATGCGATGCAATATTCTTCAAATATTTTAATTTATCCATCCACGTCAATTTGTTAATGTTTTGATCCAGGTAAGACAAAAGACTACCATTGTTAGCATACTGCATGACAGTAATGTACTCTTTCGTTTCTGGGTCCTGTGTGACTCCATAAATTTCGAGAAATATAGAATATTTTCCTTCTACGCACTTGGCATGATTTCGGAACTATCAAATACGGCGTTAGATTAATGTCACTTTGATAGTATCATTTATCGTATCAATTATTGCTTACCTCTGAAATAAATAATTCCGGTGTTTTATCAAAATTCTTAAACCGTTTGAGTACAACTGTTTCTTTCATACCCTCTACTTCTGTATAATTTCTATATTTGGCAGTATAAACTGATCCATAACCGCCAGAGCCGACCTCTTCAAGTTCATCAAAGTCACTATACTGCATGTGCTTTACATGATCGTTATTTCGTATAAACCTGTCCAATATTCCATGTATGTCGTAGAAGAAAACTAAATAATATTCCCGAGTTGATGGATCCTGCGTGATCCCAATTATCCAAATATTCTCTGGGGTTAATATATCTGGGTATTCCTTAATTAGCTATTGAATAAACAGAATACGATAATCTAATTAGCACCGCGAAATATTATTTGCATTTTTACACTTGAAAAATAATTTACCTGATGGAAATCATCTCCTTTGTCGACTATCTTTTTGAGTGTCACACGAGTCGTTATCCAATCTGCCATACGTGTGCATCCATGACGTAATGATGTCATATCTTGTACGTTTGTCAAACGGGAGTATTCAATCCATTGTATATACGCATCATTCTCGTTGCTCGTATTCTTCCACGATTCCATGATGAACGAATCCAATGACTTGTTTCCAGTAGTCCAATCAAGAGGCCGTGATGCTTTACATTCATAACAAAATATATTGATCTTGGGGCTTAACTGCTTCGTACACGCCAGACATAGTCCATGTCCATACTCTTCTTTTATTAGGCAATACTCTTGTTCGATCGCATCATATGTAAATCCGATGGTAAGCCAAACATCCGTGCTAAGAATATCAGGATGCTCATCACACAACTAGCGGAAACAATAGGTCAAGAATTATAATAAATATGATATGACTCACAAGCAAATAGTTTTACCTCGGCATAATATAAATCATGTGTTTCATCTGTTATCTCAAGTGGCATCAATTCGACTACAGAAGTAGGTAGACCACCACGCAAGTCTGACCCATACCTAATACAATCGTCTGGAATCCATTCCAGATAGGATTCATTTGCAGAGTTTGTTTGTAATTGAGTCTTCTTGATAAACTCGTCGAGTCGCTTATTGTTGCTGGTCCATCCGTCGGATAATTCTTTATGACGGCAAATGCACCACACGGGGCTACACCGGAGTACTCCGCATGCGGTGCAGAATCCATATCGGGAATAACAATGGTGAAAGCGTTTATTAGCAACCATGTAACAAGAGTTGTCATCAGACTCGGTAAATCCCTTTATCAGTCGGTTGCGTTTCTCAAGCCATATGGAATATCTTTTAAAGTTATCGTCAACATTATTGTACTTGTGTGTCGGAAGTGCGTATATCCTTGCAAACTCACTCACAACGGTTGGTGTACATTCTTCACTATTTCCAACGAATACCAGCGTTATCGGCTTTTCCTTCATTTCACCATGTGACGAATATTTATGAATAGCGTAACAGACATTGTCAATTGGAGTTGGTTCAATGTTGGTGATTTCCTCGTAAGGAATCCATTCAAGTCTTAACGATTCATCTTCACTTTCCAAGGATCCAACCAAGTCGGCAATTGCTGGATTCTTAATAGTCCCTGATGCTAACGACATGTTTGAATGAAACAAGTTTCCACCCCTTTCAGAAAGAGCATCTCAACGTTATTGTATTACGCCACACGGATGTACCAATGGTTGTAAAAATTGCGCCAGTGTCACATTAACTATCTCTATGTTATGTTATATGTTGATCATTGAATTAAAGAATATGGAATTGTCCATTTGAGATTATCGCGTGAGGTAAACCTTTCGATGTGTGGCTCGGTCTAGACTGCTGCATCTCTCATGTTATTTTTAGGCTATGAAACGTCCATGTCTATGTCTACTATCACTGGCATATTCACATTGTCGGGAAGGGAAAAAGCTTACAATTCAAAGTTATGCACAGCTACGCATTTTCTTAAACCGATTTGAATGCAACCATTGTCTAACTTAATGTCGAGTGAGAATCACCGTAGTATCATACTATGATTCACAATATCTAATAATAATTGGATCGGGAGAGCATAAGTATTCCCTGATCCAAAATTGAGAGTATCGCGTATACGATTATTAGTATCCGGAAGTCTTTCCCAAATCACTTAATTTTCGGGTCCAGTTGACATTTCGGACAGGGGAGACAATTGCCCACTGATAATGTGTTGTGGAGATACAAAGAACGTTCCTTTCATCGACTTTGAATTTTACAGCTATGAATAAAATTAGACTTTGCTGTCCTAGTAGTAAGAGATATAGTATCTGACCGGAGATACGTGACAATAGCCTGATATTCAGATAGCTACTTGGGACTATCATTGTCGTTGGCAATATGAAATCACTCTCGAACTGTATACCCCTCTTTTTCTCTTTCATGTACTCGATAATTTAATTATTACGTACATACTTCTTGATTATCACATTCGTACAACGTGTTAGAGAGAGAAATGATAGTGAGCGATTTTAATCGTATTGTAATAATAAGTAGGGAGACATTAGTTAAAGAACTGATTAACTGGATAGATTATGTAGATGCTATTACCTCTTTTCAAGCCATTGATGCAGGAGATACATACACAGATTTTATA
>CAJVPJ010001301.1:0-10695 GCA_910592205.1 Paraglomus occultum | reverse complement strand
GCTAAAGCAATATAAAAATTACGCGTATATCGTCCGGAAATCTGGCAAAATTTTTCGGCGTGTCTAAATTTGTGCTAATTTTTTGATAATATGACCATTTTAGTCCAACCCGACAACTTCGGCTTATCGAAAGTGAGTTTGTACTAATTTTTCTAAAAATTTTGTGTAATAGAAAACATGATATACAGATTTATTATTGACAAAATTGTATTACACTCACCTTTCAAAATTATTTTAGAAATAATTTTTATAGGTGAGTGTAACTATGTGAATCAGAAATCCTAGTAGCAGGTGTCCAATACCAAGAGAAGCTCCTCACAGTTAAGATTAGATATTGAGCTAAACCTGAAATATTTGGTTTTCTGCACAGCATTACACGGTCTGTATAAATGTTATTATTATGTTTTTAATGGAATAATAATATTTATTAAAGCCCTTCAAAATGAGAATTTGTTCGTAAAAGTAAACTATTTATTGTTTAAGTTTATATACAGTATATTATATAGTCAATATTAATATTTACTTGTTATAATTTTCTCTAGTAGTGTGTCGTTCTCTTGAGCAACACTAGAGTGTTCTAGTTGATACTTGCCAAGAAAATAAATTGTAGGGTTTTTTTCGGAAGTAGAAATATGGTTTAGATAATGAGGTCAATAATGAGACGTACTATTTAGGGAAAGCAAAATTTAACACACTAGCTAAGTTGTTTCTATAAAACTATTATTGTCTGATCATTAACTGCTGGTACATTTCGCATAAGTGAGTTTACCAACAAGGAGCCGTGCCATTACAACTGACATTTACATGTAATTACGCGTTTTGCCGCTTCCTATATGATTGTAATCCTCTTCCCGTATCCAAGTAAAAATAATATAATTATTGAGTCTTTTTTAAAAAAATTTAATTTGGCGTTTTGACATCTATTTATAATACTTATTAATGGTAACATTGACCCGTTTTAATTCTGGAAAAGTACGTTTACGCTTGAGTATTGCGCCACGCTACCATATCATATAAGCAGTCCTTACGGTACAGCACGTAAACCCGGGTAATGCACAATTTTTTAAAGGTACAGTCAGAAATTTCGTCCTTTCCCGTACTTATTATCATAGATAATTCAATTATATTTTGCGGCCAAGACGGGATCAAAAAACATCTGCAACAAAAATGTACCTATTGTCGAGAGCGAGAGTCTTTACGTTAGCCTTGGGATAATAGTCATATGCAAGTTGAAGCTTGGCTTCTCCAGCTATTGTTATCTTTTATCGATTCCCAACCTAAACTGAATAATAATGGATCACAATTCGATTCCGGTTATTTCCTATAGGCAGAATTTTAATTCTTTGGTCTAAGGAAGGTCGAAATGCTTCTAATTTATAACGCGTCTACACTAGTCGAATTGTAATAAAAGGCGGACAAGAGCTGTTGTCTTAGCAGAAGGATTAATGTTTTCGTGTTCGGTTAGTACAAATTTCAGAAAATAAAGCGTATTTTGATAAGTTATTATTCCAGAAGACTATACTAACTACAAGGATGATCGCATTGCTCGAGAGATTCTGACAGTTTTGTATTTATTACTAATCCAATATTGCACGCTATTTTTAATATGTTGTGCTAGTCAGCATCCATCGGCATCGTCGGGCGTTTTTGACTTTCGCGATGACATGCTGACTCATCGATTTGTTACTTGCTCTTTTCCATTTGGTTTCAGTGTCGTTAAGCAAATTTGTCACGATTATTAGTCTTCACACTATTGAATCTGCAGTGTAGAGGGGTCATGCATACATGTGACCATGTGAGAAATTTCGTCATCGTACAAATCTGCTTATATGGAAATGTATGCATACTCCGCAAAGCCTTACAAAATATCCGTAAAGTCTGGTTCAATGAAGAACTACGTAATTGTGATACGTAGGGCCAATAATAGTCCGAGTGCTTAATGAAACAGATCAATCCATTGAGCCATACGCAAATCAACAATTGGTGAATGCGTATCGTTATTTATTAACCGATGTAAGATGTTCGAACTTAAGTATTCTTTTAACGACTTATTATGTTAACACAGACTTGGGGTAAGCATTATTCATTACGTATTAATGAATTCCGCTCATTGCACTAAATGAGCCAGTTGATCCCAAGAAATCGGTAACATTTTGAAGGAAACGTCTGTGCTACGGTATGTTCGTAAGCACTGTCAATTAATGGGATTTAATACGCACATGCACTTGCGCGAGAAAGTTTCGAATAGCTCTTACTTTGTAAAGGTGACACACCTGAAATTATTTATATTTACGTTCATATATATTTCTGATATTTATTTATCAATTAGCTCGGACACAAATATTCGCACTGAAAGTGGTAAATGGTTACACGATGTTATTATGCGCACTTGGACATTATTAAACCATTCTTGGGTTTGATTGACAGAGTGCCAAAATGGCAACCCCTTTCGGAGATAAGCTAAATGAAAGGGACTAATCGGCATAATGAGAAGTTTTCACATTCTGTTCTATTTGCACGTCTATTCCCGAAATAGTAAACTCGTAACACGAATTAGAACTTTGATGGTTTAAAGGAATTTCTAACATTCAACACACTACGATAACAATGAATGATAAGCGACTTGGGGTAAGTGGGATTTTCACATTTCGTACTCGAGGGTAACCAATGGCGTAATGATTTTGGTCTTGCATAAATGCACCACTCAACGCTTGGCCATATTACAAATAAACTTAAGAATCTGCGAAGAAAATCACTCCAAGAACGCATCGGCTCTGTCGTTTCATCTCTGTAATCTTAGCTTTATCGAGAACGAATGCCTACATATAATATGTTCTGTTAGTCATGACAAGCGGTTCCGTGAACTGCCCGGATTTGATCAAGGTTACATCAACTTTTAGGTCACCCGTTTATTGGTCAATCGTTTTGATAATAGGCATATAAGTCGTACATCAAATACACAACGCATTATTAGCTAATATGACTTATCCTATCACCATATTTACACGGGTATAAAAGATAACCGTAAGGATTGTATAGAACACGGACAGTACCAAAAAACCTCCCCAAAAGATAACTAATCCTCTTGCAGGTTTGTACTAATCGGAAAGACATGTTCCCATCTTCTATGAGTCCTCGATGCGATACAAATTACATATGACACATATTTGTTTATAAGAATATGCTTTATTACTTTATCCAGAATGGTTTTTTTTCAATAAGCGCATTTCCGCTAAAAAACCCATGCATGGCTGGTTTGTTTACAATTACTATTGTTGTTGTTGTTGTTGTCGTCGTCGTTATCGTCATCGTAGTTAATTAATTAGTCGATGCGGCGTGTTGGTATTAAAGTTATTGTCATCTTTGGCGAATACAAATATTAATTACCACTACAGCTGGAATATATTTGCTGATCTAGTCTATTCTATGTGAAAAAAAATAATTAAATAATATTTGTACAACCGTGTCCTACATATAACAGAAAGTATTCGGAATCTTCCGGGTATTAGAACGATATTTTATCATCGATCGATTCATATTATTACAAACCGTCCCCCCCTTACACGCTTCTATGGTTATCTAGTTTTCGATTCCTCAACCTCGATTGCGCAGGCCTTCCTTTGCAATTCATCCATGGCACGGAAAATTATATCGGTAATTCGAATCCGAGTGGTTGTTTCGTCTACTTCCTGTAGTTCCGCGAGAAGTTCTTTCAAGTCTATTGGGTCACCAAACAAAATTTTTATATCTTTACCAATAAGCGGAATAAACGGATTATCTCTTTCTTCGGGCATAACATCCTCGAGACCTGGAAAGCAGAATTGAAAGCGTTAGTAAACATTGCAAGAATACAATAAGATGAATGAAATAAATCTTGATGCACACCTTTGTGCCATAATGGTACAACTATGGGTAAATTATGCGTCTCCATCAGTAATCGCCCAATTCCCCATTTAAATCGTATCAAGCTAGCAGTTTGATTGACTTTTCCTTCTGGGAAAATATGTACCTTTTAAGTAGTAAATACATTGTTAGAAAAGTAGTAAAAAAAAACTACCCAGCATCAAGACATAAAGTTTGTCGTTTCCGCATACCCACCCATTCACCATCATTAAGCCTATCCAATGCATAATTCATGGCTGGTTGGTGTATGCCTGCCCCTCGCACTGTGGGAACAACGCGGCCGAGCGAAAAGAAATAAGAAAGTGCTCTAATACAAACACAAGATCGGTCAGTAGATTTATCATAATATGCTTGGTATGTCATATGTCGCATGCCATCAATTACTTACGGGTTGGTAAAACAAATTTCCTGCGCACCAAGTGTCCAACGAATTGTTCGTAAACTCTTGTAAACTGACATTGGTAGGCTTCCCCACAACAACGGATCATCGACTCTAAGGAATGGAAAATCAGCTCGTGCCATTATTACTTCCGTAGTACAAGGCATGTAATCTACAACGAACAAAAATAAAGAAAGAAATACTTACGTGGAACAATGATTAGCAACTAAGAATGAATAAATCGGGCCAAACCATTGATTGATGCATGTATGCACAATTGACCGGCAAAAAATAATTCTCAGTTAATCCTTTCGATTTCGCATGACCCCACTTCTTTTCCTCCTTCAAATATCGTAACATACCCGTCAATATGGGCCTAGTTCGATTAGGATCCAGTAAAATACGGACAAAAGGTTCCTCATTATGAACGACAGCCGACTTTGTGCAAAAGTTCAGAAAAAGCTTTGCAATTATTACGCAAGACACGCTTGTGCACCAGCTCGCCAAGTTCCACAGCCGGGCTCCAGCAACACGATTAAGCAGCATGCGTCTCGGATTGTTATTCTCTAAATAGTATGGTTTGGGGACTTTGACTATGCATTTTGTATCTGGCCCGAAAGACGTCTCGTTAGATGGAACTTCCGTGTTAGTTTGCACCATATTTCCGTTGTGGGAAAAGGCGAGAAAACCTATAACAGGAGCTGATAGAATAATGAATAATAGTGTTCCTAATAGCATCCACATTAGTTTGTCGGTAACCGTTGTTGGGTTAGGGTAAATGTTAATATTGGGGAATGTTTGGCAAAAAGGAAAGGGTTATGATTTTGTGTTGGTTCAATTGCAACCAATGATATTCTGCTTCTAAATGCCGTCATTGGAACCGGCTTACCACACTTTTGGAAAGAATGTGTCGTTTCTCGAAAAGTTCATAATTCCTCGCTTTGTTCGCTCAAACAAACCTGAATACCCACCCATAAACCAATTTTTCTTTTGTTCCTTGTTTCTCATTCAAATAAAATTTACTGCTGAAAAGCTTTTACTAATATATTCTGCTTTATTACTTTTTAAAATTCTAATCACTATTTCAACTATTCAAAAGTAGTATTTTACTCCCAATAATAATATCTCCTCCGCCGTTCTCAGTCTAACGAGTCCGTTTCCCCAAGTCATAATTTTGGCATATTCTATTTCAGACGTGGTTTCTTTACTTTTTATTTTTAATTCTTCAAGGTACCTACACGAACGCTGGCGATCGTACTGCTGAAAAAGTTACTAAGAATAGTGGGCATGGGCGGGTGTATATCGACTCATAACGAAGATTACCAGACTAACAAGAGGATAGAAAGAGATTTGAGGAGGGATGAGAAACAACAGAAAACAGAAGTAAAGTTATTATTGTTAGGTAAGAACTAAATTAAATTGATATGTTCTATATAGAAATATATGTTAAAAAGTATGCAGAGCTACAGGATCCTACCCTGACATTGCAAAGGAAAAGAGAGTCCCTTTACCGATCCAAAATTACTCCCGAGTGTACGAGTTTACTTTTAAAATACTGATGAGACTTGTGGTCGATTCTAGGTGCAGGAGAGTCTGGAAAGAGTACAATTCTCAAACAGATGCGTCTAATTCATACATCCGGATTTAACGAGTCAGAGAAGGAAAACTACAAATCGATAGTTTTATTAAACATAATGCAATCTATGCGATTGGTGCTCGAAGCAATGGAGTACTTTCGTATTCCACTTGGAGATAGTTCAAATATGGTAGGAAATGCGTGAGATTATTTAATACTTGACCTGTCATTGTTCATAACTGATAATCAACCAGACTAAACATCAAAGTTACTCTACCGCTTATTATTGTCTCGTCTTTTTTTCATAAAAGCAATATCTATCATTATTTACCGATATTCCGACCCTACCAAAGGGGCAGCCGTTTCCTACGCACTATCTACAACCCCTGAAGAGCCTATGGAATGATAAGGGCGTACAGGAATGTTATGAGAAGGGTAACCAGTATGCTTTACATGACAACATGAGTTAGTGAGTATAATAACAACCTATTGTGTAAAATGACAGTACAAATAGATGCTTACTTTGCATTGTTTCGTTCACTAAAATACTACATCACTACCTTGTCATAGTTTCTACGGAAACTTGGATAGAGTTTTTGCTTCTGAATATATACCAACAAACCAAGATATTCTTCGATGTAGACTGAAAACAGTCGGCATAGTGGAAACTAGTTTCCATCTTGGACCGCTTACCTATAGGATGTTTGATGTTGGAGGGCAGCGATCTGAGCGAAAGAAGTGGATTCACTGCTTTGAAGATGTCACAGCAGTACTTTTTCTTGTAGCTATCTCTGGATATGATCAGTGCTTGGTAGAGGATAAAGATGCTAATCAGATGCAGGAAGCATTGCTTCTATTTGATAGTATTTGTAACTCTCAATGGTTCGTCAACACGAGTATGATATTGTTTTTGAACAAAATTGATATATTCAAGGAGAAGATCAAATATTCCAGGGTCAGGAAATATTTCCCAGACTATCAAGGTAAAGTTTGACAAACGGTTTGTCGCTGCGCATTTTGATTGTGATTACTAACACGGACATTGCGTTAATAAAATAAACTCGCGTAGGTTCATCTGATGATTTCAAGCAGGCCTCACACTACTTTAAGCGAAGATTCCAGCGATTGAATAGAAGTACCCAGAAAGAAATATATCCGCACTTTACTAATGCTACTGATACCGACCTTCTAAGGCATATAATGGGGAGTGTGACAGGTAAGCGGATGACTAATGCCGAGATATATACACCTACTTGCCCTCACCTAAACTATCTTTGTGATCCTGTAGATATCATATTGACGCAGAATCTGCGAGACTTGGTCTTGTGATTTGACCGTTTTACTTTTACGAACATTCTATTTTAATCATTATTATTATTTACAACGTATGGCAAGTTCCTTTAATTAATCAAGGTATAACGAAGTACTAATTATACGTGGAGGGGCAATTTGGGAGTGCGTTAATCGAACATTTGATCTTACTTTTATACAAAAAAAAACCAAATAAACGCGTAGTTTTGCAGTACAAACAAACAAACGATCATTTCTATTTGATGATCATTTTTAAATTTTATCAAAGAGAAAGAGAAACTAAACACACTCAATAATCTTTAATCCGTATAAAATTAATTTAATATCGTCTACTCGCTGGCAATAACTGGTGACAAATATTCAACTTGGTGTCAGATGTAAATATTGGACAACAAATATTCTCATCATTATATTGACATTGTTTGTCGTATTCCAGTTGATAGCATCTGCGTTGTCCTGGTCATCCGTAATAGCATCGATAGTATTAGTCATCGGATCAGGCTCACGAAGCAAAATTTTGTTGAATAGCTTACCGTTATTTGATGCCATACGTGAGGAAACGGCCATGATATCAAGTGAAGAATGGGCACGCCTCTTTGCAAGAATGGGACATGATCATCCTCTATAAATGAATTGTAACTTGGCAGATAAGAATCAAAATACATATCCGAATTTAAACTTTCGTCGTCATCTTTCAAAAATGATTTGCTCCATAGACGTTTCTCCAACTCTACGAATTCGCTGAATAGCCATGATGTAGATGAATAAAAGTTTCTCAAAACAGGCTTCTTGGCCCCAATTAAGTCTAATAAGACCATAACTTCAATACCACTGAGAAGAGACACTGCTGTATTGTGTGGAACATCGATTCTTGATAAATACGTATGCTCCCATTTTGCAGCAAGATGTCTGGGACAACGTTAGCGAATTTATCGTTGTAAATTAACCACGAATATAATCATGCAATATATGTATAAGATTGTTACCTCGAGCCATAAAGTGAATCCGTATCTGACCACTCCAAGAACGCTTCTTCACCATCAAAAAAGATTAACTGCAGAGTTCGTTCCGAACCATTATGCTTATTTAACAATGGATCTAGTGTGTGTGCAAGATCTACGAGCATGCCACAGGGTACTGCAGAATCTGTTGCGCCGATGAAGCCGTCATTCGGTGGTGGAAAGTACTTTGAATCATAGTGAGCAGCAAGTACAAGTCTTGAACGCGCGGTTATATCCTTTGTTACAATTATATTATTAAATGACTTATCGCCGAGTGGTGTTGAAGCTGTAAACCTGTCCTCTTCAACGTCCCAGCCTAGTTCCGTAAAAGTCGACACGATGAAAGTCTCCACCTCTCTGTGAGAATCTGTATCGACTACTCGAGGGACTAGAAATGGTTTTACAAATTCTTCTAGTCGAGAGTTGGCGGTAGCTATTGTGCTTAGCTCGTCATCAGAAAGAGCTTTGAAAGAGAAAGCTGTGCGGAAATATGTCACTAGAAGTATTAGTTGGAATAATAACATTCTATGTATTCTAACTTGTGCTAATAGAAAATAAATGACGTAATATACTAATACTAAATTTGAAACTCTATAGAAGGATTGTGTGAAAAATCAAGTACAGCACAGGATTTAAACCAAGCTCAGCAGTCCAGGGAAAAAAACTATTAATTGCTTATGCTTTAGAATAAAATCTTAATTTTAAAAATTTAGTAACAATTTTTGTTAACAGTTTAAAGCTACTCAGTCGACATTTGGAACAGCTTTAGAGGTCCACCTTAGTATTAGCTGTGCTTAATAATAATAAAGGACACACAAAGTCAGTCGATTTTTGGTTATAGATACCTTACACTTGGCCAAAATCAAGACTTGCTTTTCTTGCATAAAAGTTACATGTCAAAACGCGTTGAAAGAGTTTTTGTGACATTTATCATATCTCTTTGCGGTTTACAAAAGTACCAGCATGGTTGCTAATGGTACCTTTACCGTTGAAAATTAAAAAAGTAAGTGTTTTCTGAAATTACCAAAGAAATGAAGTCCTCTATTACAAAAGACAAATGTTTTTATCACATCTGTTGAAGATGAATTCAAAGATATTACTTGTCTACGACCGATTTATACTGGCAATGAATAAATATTGCTTAGCTTTTCCCGCTTTAATTTTCAAAAAGTTTAATAAAAAAATATATTAGAACAACTATGTACTTAATATTAATATATGACAACATCGAATTACAATAGAAACTTATAAGGAGTATATCAATGCTCATCATAAGAGAGCGAAAGAATGTAGGTTTGTCGCAGGAAGTCCAACTACAACCATTAACAGTTTTGATTTAATGAACGTTATTACAAAGGTATTGTTGACTTTTATGAAAAATTGGAAGAAAATGAGTAATTACAAAAAGAACTTAAAGTGGCTTGAAGTGAAGGTCAAACTCATATTGAGATATGCAATATGAAATGGGACAAAGTGAACATTTGATCATGTGAGCCAAAGATAAAGAGGCTGATGTAACTGATAAGTGGCTGAGACGCTGTACATGTATTGTTGCGTCTAGCAATAGTAAAATCCTTCGTCTAGCAATAGTGAAATCATTCGTCTAGAAAAGGATTATTCTCTAAAATAGATTAATATGAAAGAACACTTACCCGAATGCTCATTAAAATCTGATAAAAGATCATAATCTGTTCCAGATCTCTAACATTTTTTGGAATATTATACGAGACCACTTCAACCAGTAGATATATTCCAGGAGAATGGAATTCCATAACACACACTGACATTTTATAGCTATTGATAAAAGTGATTATTCGTTTTGCTTCATGTGGTTATAACTCTATTGCTTGTTGTTTGATATTATAATCAATGTCATCTTTCGCATGTGCGGCACATCCCAGAAAGCTTTATGTGGATCATTTTGCTTCGGACTGGTTACTTCACCAAATACAGCCGTACGAGTTCCACTTTTATTATTTGGCTTGTAATCGGGTACTTGACCACAACCACAGTGTAATTTAGATGCATAAGACCTTACATATATCCTAAAATACAAACTATTTATATATTATACCATGAATGCTTAATTGTGTAATTATAATAATGAATCGCCTTATTAAAGAGTGGCACAATATAATCCAACATGAATGTTCCTTCTGTTAATTTGTCCATATCCACTAAGGAATCCCATAACACAATTCTTCCAACAGTCTAAAAAACGCCCTGGATAATAATTTTTCACCAACTTGATTCCCAACATCATGTCTAAGAAACCTTTCAATTTCTTCCAGACTACGTTGTTGACAATTCTAATAGAATGTAATATAAAATTATTAAAACAATTTACTGTTACGGTCGGCGTCCACAATAGGGTTGGGAGAGCACTTAATTGCGTAGGCGTGTTCTGCCGAGAGGGGGTTTTTCACAATTTAGCTTTTGTCGCTGCCATACTCCAACGATTGCTCACTTAAGGCTGAACTAAACTGAAAGTGACAATAATTATTTATATGCGCGCTTCTCTTCAC
>CAJVPJ010001300.1:0-10697 GCA_910592205.1 Paraglomus occultum | reverse complement strand
TCTCGCAAAGCTTATGTCTCGCATGAATGGAAACAAACGTTTCCTTATTTCCCAGTATTAGTATGCCGCATGGTAAAAGCTATTATTATCATCCTATGAAGATCGGCTGTCGTTATCATCGTTATAATAATAGTCATAATTATTATTATTGATCTTAAGCGTGATAATTTGATGTTTTAAATAAGGTAATTTGTATTACAAATGTCATGTGTTACTTCAAATCAACCCTCAAAACAAACAAAACGGTTTGTATTCAAGGCTGTGAAAGTTCTCCAATACAACATGAATTTGGAATTACTGAGTATGATCCATTTATTTTTGTCACTTTATGTTCCCGAATAGGACATAGAATATGCCAGTGGTCCATTACTCTGTACTTTTGTAATCGGCCCTTCCTTACTTGTTTGTTGGTAGATCCATTCGAACAGGACTACCCCGAGACAATAGAACAAATACTGTCCGACGGTCCCGCAATATCAGTATGCTTTAATAGAAGAGGCACCCTGCTAGCTGGTGGTTGTTCGGACGGTAGCTGCATAATATGGGACTTTGATACGAAGGGTGTTGCAAGGAGGCTGCATAGTCACGTCTCTAAAGTCACTAGCGTCAGGTAAGAGTTTACAAGCTGTCGTGTTCTTCCACTCCCCTAATCGCATGCTTACGTCTATACGTGAATGATCTAGTTGGTCGCGTAATGGCCGATTTCTATTGACTTCGGGCGACGATTTCAAATGTCAGTATTGGGATTTACTCAAAGATACCGCGCGACCTATAAGATTCCATACCGGGGTAGTGATGGCACAGATGCATCCAAAGAATAAGTTGGTATTGAGACATCGATAAAATCTAGCCGTTTTTTTTTTTTCTTTCTTCAAGAGTTTGACGAAAATTATTTCAAATGCACTGATTTTTGATTCTTGTTCTGTTTATCTTAGTAACGTTTTTGCCGCTGTATTGCGACACAAACCTGCTGTGCTTGTCGACGTAATGAAAGACGAGTGCATTGAACTACCATCCATGTTGGACGAGCAATACGATGGTAATGGAGACGTTATTGAGAAGGATGCGATTAACAAACTAAAGTAAGAATAAAAACTCGTTGTGAGTACCATTACATTAGTTTACATGATCATATATTTCCTTATTCAACTCATATGCAAACTATATACATACTATGTACATGTCCAGTTTTAATAGAAAAAATCTTTTAATTTATTCTAATTTAATTTAATTTATTTTATTATTTTCAATATTCCAGCCCTATCCTTTGCTGCGCTTTCGATCATCGCGGTGAGAGAATCTTTACCGGAACCGGCAAAGGATATTTCAATATAATCGATATACAAACACGTAAAGTGAGGACGATTTTACATTTTAAAGGTTGGATACTCTGTCAGTGTTTACGCGCCGATGTTCTCACCGTGATCTAGATCGTTTTCAGTCAGCAGATTACAAATATTGGCATAAAACAGATTAAACTCAGCAGGAATGGCAAGTACGTTTTACGCTCTACTCGGGCACATACGAATACTTTATTGCGTATTGATTGTTCATGTTTCCTCTCCTCTATCGCACGATCAGGGACATACTAGTCAATTCGAATGATAGGACTATTCGTCTTTTCAGTTTGGATGAAAATGGCATGCCGGTATCACGACATAGTTTTATGGATCGCGTTAATAGAATACAATGGAACCAATGTTGCTTTAATCGCGATGGAGAATATGTCATTGGAGGTCTGCTGCATTATTAATACCATTATATGATTCGACATGTTTTGCGTGTACGTTTCTGCCATTCATGTGTTTGGTTTTTTTACTCAATATTCTGTGCTGGTAAATTTTATTCCAAGGCTCTGCACATAAGGCAGGTCATAACATCTACATATGGGACAAGAATCTTGGGAGTTTAGTAAAAATGTTAGAGGGTCCAAAGGACGAGTTGGTAGATCTTGCATGGCATCCGGTACGCCCCGTAATCGCATCGGTCTCCACACAAGCTCAGATCTACATTTGGGCAACAAACTATCAAGAAAATTGGAGCGCATTTGCACCAGACTTTAAAGAGCTAGAGGAGAACATTGAGTATGAAGAACGTGAGGATGAGTTTGATATAATATTGGAAGAAGAGGCAAAACGCCAGCAAGAAGGGGAGGATATCGAAGTAGATGTGACCACAGTCGACAAACCCACTCTAAATTCAGAAACAGAAGACGAAGACGAAATGTTTTACATTCCTACTAAACTCGATCCACGGACAGTTATCGATGAGGGTGAAGTCGAGGATCCAATGGATCTGCGAACAACATCAAATTTAGACAAGCCTATGCGTAAAGGCAAGGTCACAAAGAACGATAAAGGTAAGAACAAGCAGAAGAAACAAAGCAAGCATAACAGGAGCGGCTCTGACGAATTGCCGCCGAACCCCAAAAAGAAGAAACAAATCAAGAACAAGGATTGAGTCATAAAAATTATCACATATGTATAGAATGCAATATTAAGTTCTCTATAATCCTTTATTAAAAAATTTTCTATTTGAAACACAATGTTTGGCCCCCAGAAAATAAATAACCGGTTTTGAGTTGATTTTCTATATACAAATCAAATGATTTCGGTAGTGTGGGAGGGAAGAGAAGGAGGAAAAGAGTCCGTAGAGAGAGAATTGATAAATCAAAGGCATCTGGGTAAAACGCTAAATGGTCTGACGGGTTTGGTTGATTCCAAATCCAGAGCGTACCATAAGCACTTTTTGGCACGTTCGATGCGATTTGTTGTCTCAAAGACGTTGCCAAGGAAATACCTTTAACAAATTAAAAGCAAGCTCGTTAATAGCTTTCAAAGCAGGGTTATAACTAGACAAATCGAGGACTTACCATGCTTCTGCGCAGTCCCACCCATTCCCTTTGGTTACACTTTCGAGCACACCCTCTGCCATTTCAATATCGCCAGTCTGGATATACGTTCGGGCTAGATGCACCAAGCTTGGGACGTGCTGTGCATCTATTGAAATAGCTTTATGAAAAGCAGAAATAGCCTTGTCATAATTTTCTTGAACAAATTGAAGGAGGCCAAACTATACATGCGAGAGACAAGAGTTAATTATTTGCCGGGAGAAACACAACTTGTAACTTTATTTATTCTCAATGTCATACTTACTTGACACCAAACATCTGGGTTTGCACCATCGATCTCTTCAGCGTTCTGTATGGCTTTTAGCGTTTCCCCGAGATCATCTTGCCTTCTAAATGATGAAGCAGTCGATAACCACAGCGTTACCAGCTCTTTAGCCGATCTTTGCCGTCGTTGACGTATTCTTGCTGTTGGACGAGAGATAGAGCTAGCACCCACGATAGATTTTGCGGAAACAATGCCACTTATAGTTGGAGTGGGGCTCTGACCAATACCTGATCCGGCGGAATTTTTTGATGAGATGGAGGTTGCATAAGTCGCTTTCGGAACGTCTACATAAACATTAAGGTTTACATTTTGAAAATGAAATACAAAAGAAACCATACGTGTTGTAAGGATTATGGAAAACCCTACCTAATTTATCTCTATTTGCCACAGCTGACATGGTATCATCCGCGACTTCTCTTTTACTATTCGAATAACTGCGAGTGCTGCGTGTACTTCCTGGAGGCCTCATAGATGAATTAATTGTGTCTTCATTCACATCACGCTTGCGAATGCTGCTCGTTTCATAAGGAGAAATGCCACCATCAGGAAATACCCTTCCATACAATGTAAACAAACTCTCTCGATTCTGTAGAGCCGCATCCGGCCCATTCACGAGTTCTTGTAATGCATTTTGAGTCATCTTCAAACTAAAGAATTCGTCCCCATCGTCATTTCCTGCGGCAATCAAGACCTCGGCAGGAGAGTCGGTCGTTTCCCAGTCGGAATCTTTGGCACCAAGCTCGCATGCCGTTAACGCACTCTGAATATTTTTTTGTGCAGAGAACGAAAGTGCCAAGAGATGCCAACATGGAATGTTCTTGTCATCGATGCGTAAAGCCTTTTGGATGGTAGAGATTGCTAGTCTTATGTCGCGTGTTATCGCACATGCTAGTGCTAATTGATATAACGACTCGATAGACTCTGGGTCTAATTCTATTGATTTCTGGAGTGCGGATACTGCCTCCTCATAGAGGCCAGGTCTCTTATCGGGATCAAGTTCTTTTTGACGAGACAAAAAAAAAGTATAATGAGCGTGTATGTCGCGCGATGCTTATTCAACCGTCGAAACAATATCTATACAATCTGTTTATGTACCTTCACGAGCAGCTACGCTGTGAGCAATGCCAACACATCTCCATACATATGCCAAAAGCTCATCATCAGTTATGGACGCTTCTTCAGAAATCTCTACAGCCTTCTGCGCATATTGCAATGCTTCCTTTGGCTAAGACAATATAATAAGATCAGCAAGATATTATTAGACGCAGTTGTGCAACGGGGATAACTTATCATAGATATATCCATTGATATTTTGCAGACAACGTGTCCACTACCCAACGAAAATTCGATATCAACCAAAAAAATTTACCTTGTTAAGATGTTTTGCCGTTAGGTAAACACCCCTTAATATTGTCTGAATGACGTCGCTTGGATTTTCAATCTCACAAAACTTTTTCGCTGAAGATTCTGCATGATGTAGCTTACGCTCGATTTCTTCCAAGTGAGTCTCCTTGGCCTTTTCTACCAATGCAATATATGCATCAAGCGCCAAAGCCGCCTCATCGTATTCACCCAATGCAATCAAAGAATTAACCAAGTGCCGCATAATTTGGGGTGAATGGAAAGTTTTCTTTGCTGCTCGATACAGCATCTGGTTGCGTGTTTGATATTCGGATGATAAGCATATCAACGACATTGAATAAAAAACCAACGTATGTTATAACGATTACGAACCTCAACAACTCCTCGAATTTCCGCTATGGTTCCACCCCCCAGCAGAATCCAGTCCGACATTATCTGATCCACCATTTCGAGTACTCTCCAGTTGACTTCTCCTGCTTGAGGAAACTTGACTATTTGATAAAGAACATTTTCGTAAAGCGAATGTAGTTCGGTCAATTCTTGACGGAACGTGCGCGGAGCAGATGAACTTTGTTGGTCGCTAATTGACAAATGACTTGTTAAAAATGAGGCAATAAGGAAAATAAAAAGATCAGGAATTCGTGTAATATAAATACTTTGATCCAACGGATGGATAATCATCATTTGGGGGAACGTATTCATTCGTATTGTAGATCTTTGAGAGAAACTTGATAAAATGCCTAAATATTACAGCTCTCTTGTTGATCCTAAACGAACCCCACGTGGCCGCATAGGCCTGGTAAGTACGAAAAGATCGAAGTGCAGCACCGACATTTCTACAAAACCATGATTCATCAGACACAATTAGCACTGGGAAAAGTATACTCAAAACCAACACATTCGCCGACACCTTACCCGAGTCTCACATTAAGCAACGAAGATCGATATAACGCCTCCTCCGTCCAATACATTACTTGATCGTATTTCTCGCCTGGCTGCTGGACTACCTGCTGAATAACTTCGTCGTAACATTTAGCGGCACCTTCAACATCTCCAGTTAATTCGAGCGCCATTCCTAACGGGTGGTAGACGGGTAAATCATTAATCTTACGCATACAACAAGTTTAGCAAACAAAGATATACCAGTGATCTCAACTAGCCTTTGACAATTAGCTTCTGGAGGAGCAATACAAAGTTATAACCAATAGATGGCCTTGTAGGTGCACGCAGGACATTCAAAGTTTCTAAACATTCCTTGTACTTTCCAACCACAAACAAAGCGCGACCAAGCACTGTAAAGGTGTACTATTTCAGTCAGATCAAGTCCGTTAGTAGTTCAACAGACTTTTGCCTATCGGCTATTCTCTCACTTAAATCAAAGTATTACATCTTTGTTAGCATCATGAGTTCTAGCTTTGGCATTTTCGAGCCTGGCAAATACACTGTCCGTAATCCCGCTCTCGTCAATAATGGGAGGCATCGTTATATAGTCTGGGCCATCACCGTCATAGGCCGAAGGGGAGAAGTTTGCTTTTTCTTTTTTCTGAATTGCTTGAACTAGTTCATATTCTGCCAGTGCCGTCTGTTCCAGTACTATTTAGGTTGCGGCAGGATCAAGAACTTGTTACGTTTTGTATAACAAATGAGGGTATTACTAGCAAACAGTAAACCGAGAATTCTAACCTACTCCGTCGGGATTATGCTTTTTATACTTGCGTGCAAGTTCAGGAATCTCATTCCAGTTTCCTAATTTGAGAAAAGTTGAAAGCACAGGTTATTGAATGTAACTTCCTTCCGAGCCATTATTCTACCCGTTCGCCCCATATTATCACGGGCGAGTAATACCGTAATTAATTACCTTTGCACCTCGCCGTATCAAGTTCTTTTTCTTTAAGAGCGGCCTTTGTCGAATTTGTCATTTGAAACCTTTTTCGCAACACTTGTGTTAGGCTGGCCGGCCGCAAGATAAAAAATCTGTGTGGGAGAATCAGTAACCAGTCACAAAATTTCCTTTTCTATCCAAATTTGCTGGAATTGCAATTTGTATATATCTGATATCTGATATCGCATTCTCTTCTATTATCTTCATCAGACGATAAGGGAGACTAGTTTTTTATTTCGGCAGTGATTTCCAAACGTTTTAAAAGAATTTGTTAGAATTCTCTTTTTACCTGCAATGAGCCGATAATTGCATTAATTTAATGAACTCGGAAATTATGGCAAGTGTCTTGTTTTTTCACTAGTGTTACTCAATTATTTCAATATGGCATTTTAAGCACAGCACGTAAATAGCATGTAGAGAAGCGAAAATATAGTAATGTCACCCTAATAATATAATAACATTAACTTAATTATTGTTAGCCTTTAAAACTGGAACGTGGAATTACGGATTCTTTGATAGCCGTAGTACCTCGCTTTGCTTATTCTTGACTATTTGAACAGTACTATACATAATCACCAGAAAAGCAAGTGAGGCATCATTTATATTTATGAGCATTAGAGATTAAACGTTAATCTATTGTAAAGAAAATGTTAGATGTGATTCCGCTCATGGTGTGCTCCACAGAAAATTACTATTACGGTTGCCTGTTACCAGGATTCATAGTCATTTCATAACGAAAGCAGGTATAAATTCAATACTATTGTGCTACTATGGTTGCCATTATGCGGCATAATGTCATTACGTGATGGTGCATAAAAGTTTGTGACGATGTAACAAAGGTTGAAATCTTGTCTCATTTGAATTTTTCAAACCGACACGGTTAAGGATGCGTAGTCCAGCACTTGACAAGTTGGTGCAAGCCTCCTCAGAAACTAAACATGAACTTATGTGGATTCCTGGTTCACAAGTTTCCGACATTAGAGCGACTCGAATTGCCACTGTTTATAACGCTACTCGCCGCACACCAAATCCTTACACTCTTCGCAACAAAAGGCATATTGGCAGAGTTGATACAACGTCGATGGTGCTAGTTTCACTTGGAAGTATCGAAGAATGTACATCAACACTCGTGAGTGAGTTTGCAAGAATATACTCACTTCCGACGCGCGAGTGCAAAATTAACGTCAGTCAATTTAAACGATATTCCAAATGGCTTAGCGGACGCAACAGACTCATAATTGGATTCACCGAGTATAACGGCATACATTACATGGCTGCTCATGAGCCCTTTTATTATTGTTATTCTCGGTATGGATTTTGCTGCACATGCGGAGTACTACGATGTAGTCCTGTGTGGTGTATTTGTGGATGTAAAGCGTTATCCAATGAATGGACCAGTAATAGTAAACAGCTTGACAAGCTTATTAAGAAATCTCAATTACAAACACTCTCTGCAAATGACGCTTATTTAGAATGGATCCCATTTGATTGTATTGAACATGGCTTACAAGGTTTACCTACTCAGGCGGGGACTATATTGTACCCACTTGAGACAGTGGATGAGGCAGATGATTTAGATTATAATAAGGTGAATATCAACTACAAATATGCTAATATTAATGTTTTCAATATATATTGACTCATGTGTGATTTTCACTAGTTATGTGATGATCATCCAGATATTCTTACAACAGATGTTTGGACTACCATTGGAATCACATACAAAGCACGTGCACAAAAGTATTTTCTGGTAAAGGAATATCATGAGCGTGGATTATGTCTGGCATGCACATGTCAATTCAACCTTGAGATAAATGCATTCTGTTTCAAATGTAAAGCACCAAGACCTTTTAATTGGACTACTGGCAACATGTCATTGGATTCATTTATTATGAAATCATGGGAAAATATGGAAGATGAAGATGATGCTTATATATGATGGATAGAATATTCCCAATTGAGTAATGTGCAAGGAATGACATCATTACAGCATGGATGTACACTTGTAGCAAAATGGTTAGTATTAGAACCAACAGCAGGTGGATGGTTAATACCAATAGAGAAAGAAGTGTCACTCAAGCAGATAACAATAACTGATTCTCAGTCACTTTATCAGGTAATTATTTTCTATGTAAACGAGCATGCAGTATTCCAACTTGTTGATTGATGATTGATTCAATTGTGTTTATTACTCAAATAGCTAATTAACAAATATCCAGATATATTATCACCTGACAATGTTTGGATAGTTGGAATTACCCAAGAGCCATTTACACAAGCATACTATCTAGTTTTCCACAATGACATACGTTGTCTAATAGAACAAATCAGGAAACGTTATGGACGTCTAGAGGATATGCAATATACTAATTTTTATAAGCTCAAAGAGATTGCATCTGGCAGTTACAGAACAGTCTATACTGCCAAGTATAGATATTCAGAAACAGGGCATACTAATATTTCAGTAACTGTTGTGCTAAAGCGGTTTAAGAGTAATGATCAGACACTGGAATTATTTATCAATGAGGTAAGCAATCATTGATATTATTAGTTAAAGTGATTTAATCTGACACTGTATTTATTTACATACTAATACTTGATAGGTCAGAAATCATGCCAAATTAAACCATGCAAAATGTCCTAGTAGTTTACTTCAAATTTATGGAGTTACACAAGACCCAGTAACAGAAAACTACATGATTGTTATGCAATATGCTAGAAATGGTAATCTCTTGCATTATCTGGATCAAAATATCAATGACATGACATGGAGGGAGAAATTACAGTGTTTGAAAAAAATTGCACTTAATCTGTGGATTGTTCATCATGCAGGATTAATTCATTGTAATCTCCATGGCAGAAACATAATCTTAGATATTAACCATACCCCACGTATATGCAATTTTGGGTTTTCCAAATTGGCAAATTTACCTCAACAAAATTCAACTATTCAAAGGGTTTCAATCTTTACTGCACCAGAAGTTTTTCATACTTGCAAATTTACTCAGAAATCAGACGTATATTCTTTTGGTATCATTATGTATTTGATGGCCACTGGTGAACCACCATTTAGAGATAGACAGTTTGATACAAGCTTAATACATGATATTATGGATGGACTACGACCATCAATACCTGATTCAGCACCACAAGAATACAAACGACTAGCCAGGCTATGTTGTTCAGCTGATCCTAATAAGCGTCCAAGTACAGAGAAAATTTATAGATATATTGAAACAATTGTGTTGTCCAGAGAAAAATTATGGGATACCATTTATCATGTTTCATGAAGTTGGGGTGTTTTGGTTTTTTTTGTCTCTACGAGTTTGATGAGCAAAAAAAAAATAAAATAAAATAACATGTTTACACTCTTTGCCTGTTGATATTGTCTTTGCTATACTTCAAAACAGCAACATTGAGTTCCGACTCGTTGAGCAATGTTTCAATGAAAATGTACAGAATGTCTCTAACAGAAGGGCGCCATTCTTAAATTTGATACCATGATATTGTGGAGCGAAAGGCATACGACTTGTAACACGAGAAAAAGACAAGAAAATACTAAGTAAATTCACAATTTACTCGGAATTATTATCGTACATTATTCTCTTTTCCACATTAACATCAACATGCTATATCGACCCTCAATCACAACCGATGACGTGGCGCATCGATTTTATCCACATCGGCGTCGAATTTCACAATCTCATACTATACTTTTATAATGACTTTCAACTTCAGAATGTATAATGTGTTATTGCGTTTGTGGAACGTTGAAAGAGGTTTATTTTCTTTATTTGTGTTAGATTAGTTCTTATATTGGAATGGGGCCATAGTCACATCCATTCATTAATTGGTTGATTATGGTTTTCGTTTTCGTATCAACTGTAGTCAAATCCCATTCACTGATTGGTTGACTGTCGTCGTACCAACCGCGTACTATTTTTACGTGCCGCCCGCGGTTGGCTTCGCTTTCATGAATCTCATAAAGAGACTTTTTTATTCATGTCCATAATTTTGTAAGCTCTCTGTAAGTGAATTCCCAAAACGGTTCCGACATAGTTATCGTATTTTACTTCTGTTATTTTAATTTGCTACATTACCGAACAAACTGTATGTAGATTACACAAATTTAAATTTCAATTTTCGTCCTGTATGGACATATTAATATCATACAGAAATAAACTGACTGCCACGAATTACATAATCGAGTATTTATCCGCCGCTTTTACCGTGATCTGCATGTAGTACAGAATAATTTGAATAACCTTAAAAAATCC
>CAJVPJ010001299.1:0-10700 GCA_910592205.1 Paraglomus occultum | reverse complement strand
TGCTATAATCATTTTCTCACTCGCTTTTAGTAATATTTATCTCAGGTCTTTTTTCTAACTCAATTATTTTTTTGGTAATATCACTTGGTTTTTTGCTATCAAAAACCTCATTTCATTCCTCTAAATCACTTTTAATTTTATCATAGTCCTCTGGTTTCTGATTGGCTTCCAGCATTGGTATTCTTTCTAACTCAGTCTCTCAGTTATCCGGTAAGTTAGCAGGTTTTAATTCAGCATTTTTATATTTAGTTTTTCACTCATTTTTTTCATTTTCTAAGTCTTGATAAGCATTTTTAGTTTTTTCTAATTCATCTCTTGACCGCTGGCTTTTTTTCTGTGATTTTATTCTCTCTTGTTCTAGTTCAGTTATTTTTTCTATTAAGTCATTAACACCACTGCCATGAACCGTTAAGCCTTTTTCTGATTTTTGTTGTTCGATTTGGGCTTGTAAGTCACTAATTTCTCTTCGCTTTTCAGCCAACTTGTCAGTCAACTCGAATATTTTAACCCCTCTTTGGTTGGCTAAATTTGGATTTTCTACTAACCCCTTGTCTTCTAATTGTCCGACAAATGATTTAATATCAGTTAATTCTTTATTTAAGTCATTATTAAATGTTAATTGTTGGAGCAAATCGTTTTCATTTTTATTGAAAGGAATATTTTGATAAATATTTTGGGTAAAATTCGGGTAGTTAGGAACGTTAAGAGTAGAGTTGAGGTTCGCCAGAGCCGAGTTATTTTCTCCATAACCTTTTCCTTGGGTTCAATCATAGGTTCCATGAGTTCCAAAACCTGCTAAATAAGCAATTCCTAGATTTCGGACGGTTTTTTTTCAGGAGGAAGTTTTTATTGGTTTTTGCTGGTTCTGTTTTGTTTTTTCTGTTTGGGCTTCAAGTTTTTTTAACTCTTCTTCTTTTTCGGCTAGTAGTTTTAATGCTTCTTCGCCGCCCTTTTTTAGTGCCTCAATTTGCTGGTTGGCGTTGGCTAATTGCTCGGTCAATTTGCTGTTCTTGTTTTGTAGGTTTTCATTCTCTTCATTAATTTCGTGGTTTAGTCATTGATTAAACTCTAGACTTTCATTAAGGGAATTAATAGTTGTGTTAAGGTTGTCAATTTCTTCGCCATTTTCTCTACCATTGCTGATTATTGCTTGGCGAAATTTATCTCGGGCTCGTTTTTGGGCGTCTTGGCTTCTGATTAATTTATTTTGAAGATTACTTATTTGGGATTGATATTCGCGGCTTTGATTTTGCAACGTTTTAATTTCTTTCCCTTGCCTTGTGCTGTGTTCTTCTCCTTTTCCTAATGCTTCTCAGTGGGTTTGGGCTGTGGTTCAGGCTAGTTCTAATTCTTTCTCGTTTTCTTCTAGTTCATCTTTTAAAATTTTTATTTCTTTTTGTAATTTTACTATTTGGCTTTGTAATTGTTCTTTTTCGGGAGTTGACCCTTCTTTATTACGGTTTTCTAATTCTTGAATTGTGGTTGTTAATTCCTCAACGGTGTTTTGTAAGGCTTCGGCAGATTTGCTTTCTGATTCTAATTCTTTGTTCCTGATCTGCGTTTCAGATAATTGTTTGGATATTTGGTCCTTTTCTTGCCTTTCGCTAGTTAATTTGCTGCTTAGATTATCATTTTCAGCAGTTTTGGTTGCTAATTCACTTTGCTTATTTTGTAATTGGGTTTGAAGGGAAGAATTTTCAATTTCGGCATCGGTTGCTCTTTTCTCGCTTAGTTCTTTTTCTTTTGTTGCTTGCTGTTGGGAGGTCAGAGCAGCATCGCGTTCTTGTCGAGCAGTTTGTAATTGGTTATTTAATTCCTCAATTTGTTGGGCTGGACTTTTCTTCTGGCCCGGTGAACCGGCTGGCTTGGTTGTGCGACTGTTTTGACCTTTTTTAACTGGCTGGTTAGTTCTAATTTTTGGAGGGTTGGCTGCTGAATTTTTATTTTTTTCTTTCTCAGCATCAAGATTCCTTTTTAGTTTTTCTAATTCAGCATCTTTTCTTGTTAGTTGTGTTTCTAATGTTCTTTTGCTCTTTTCAATTTCTCCTTTTTCCTTTCTTACCTCCCTTATTCTTTTTCCAGTTTCATCTCTGCTCTTCTTAACGTCTTCTAATTGCTTTTTAACTCTTTCTAATGCTTTGTCTGCCTTATTTTTGTCATTTACTAGTTTATTATAATCTTTTTGGCTAATATCAGGACGTTTTTCTAATTGTTTTGCTTTGTTTTTCGCTTCAGTTAATTGTTGGTTTTTATTGGCTAATTGTTGTTGCAAATCATCCGGAGACTTTGTGGGTTTAGCATTATTTTTTCTAGGCCAATTTTGAGTTTTTGGGGCGGTTTGTTGAGATTTTTGGGCTTTGGCTAAGTTTTCTTTCAACCGAGCGATTTCGGACTCAAGAGTTTCCACCTTATCTTCAGCCTTTTGTCTTGCTTCGATTTCTTCGTTTAAGGCAATACTCACACTGTCCTCTCCTTCATCATCATTCACTTTGTTCCCTAAAATTTTTGCCAATTGAAGTTCTAAATCTGTTTTTTCTCCGCGGGCCTCAGTAAGTTCTTTTTTTAACTTTTCTATTTCTTCATTAGTATTGCTTGGTTTTTGGGGTGAAGTTGACGGCTCCTGCTTCTCATCGTTGCTCCCAATTCCTAACACTTCCTCTACTCTCTTTCGTCATTTAGTCCTTTCTAGTCCGAAATTTTTATTTAAGTCAGAAAAGTTGGCATTTAGCCCTTCTTTTATCATTCTTTCAGTCAGAGCAATTACTGCTACACCACAATCATGACCGTTACCTTGCTTGATATCGTGCTTTTTCACTAAATACTCCTCTAAATCAACCTCGTTATTCTGGTGAATTTGTTGCAATAATTCTTTAACTGTTGGCTTCACGTAATCGTAATTAACTCCTTGTAAACTGCTGTCAAAATGATAAAATTTCCCACTTTCTGGTTCATAAACCAAGAGAGATCAGTGAAAATCGGGGTTATTAACCGGAATAAAAACTAGTTCTTTGCTTTTATCATTTATTTCATTTAATAGTTCAGGAAAGGAAAAATAGGCTCTGGCTTCCGCTTTCTTGCCGGCTTCTCGCACATAATTAAATCGATAAGCAGGGAGTATTTTGTTGTTAGAAGAGAATGGCGATTGGTCAAGGGCTCAATCAATTTCTTTGTCAGTTAATCACCTTTTGTCTCGAAATCAATCTGACTCAGGAAAGATAGTTCCTTTTTCTTTCTTTATCGAATCTGTTGGAGTTTGTTCGTTTATTATTGCTTGTAAACTAATATTTTGGTTTTGTAAGTCAGCATTTTTCCTCTTTATGTTTTCATAGTCGCCGTTGAGACAGCATCCATTCAAGCAATTATGTTTCTCTGAACTACTTTCAAAAAGTTCTAATTTTCTTTTTGTTTCTTCCAGTTCACTCTGCAAATCAACTATCTTTCTATCCTTATCATCAGAATTAAAGTCGTTAGGTTCAAGCGTTCCAGAAATGTCAGTGTCATCGCTAGTTTCGCGGCTGTGATGAGCTCTTATCGAACGATTATCATTTATTCTGTCTAACTCTTCTTCTAGACGGATTTTTTCTCCTTCTAATGTTGCGTATTTGGCATTTAGACTTACTATTTCATTATCTTTTGCTTTTAATTGATCCCTGAGTTGGGCCATTTTTTGAAGATTTTCACCAATATCAAAACTTCCACTGCGCCGGAAAGAACTGCTTCGACTGCGGTTGCTGTTGCTTCTTGAATGGCTGCTTGTTGATTTTTCTGAGGTGGTTTCTGGGTTGGAATTTGCCCCACATCTCGGACAACAATGACCATTTCCTTTTTCATTAGAAACGGAAGGGAATTTAAACTCACTTAATTCATCAACAGGAGTGCTTGTTAAACTTCTTGTTCCTTCCAACGCTGCTTTTTCGGCGTTTTTAATTAATTTTTCTAACTGGTCTTCCTCGTCATTTCCTTTTTCCTCGTTTTGTTGGGATGGTTGGCTGGTTTTTTGTTTTCTTCTTCGTTTTAGTTCTTCGTCCTTTTCTGCCAACTTTTTTTGTAAATCTTCTATTTCTTGTTGAAATTTTTCTCGAGCCTCCTTTGATATTCTTTCCATTTCTTCTACAGAAACCGCCGAAGAAATTTTTTTCACTTCCTCAGGAGAAGTTCCTTCGGCCACTTCCGATTGGCTATTTTCCTCCTCAACTATCTCCTCGTCAATTTCGGGATTTTGGTTTGTGTTGTCATTAGCAATTTTCTCCAATTCTTTTTTTAATCGGTTAATATTGCTAATTACTTCTTCTCTGTATTGGCCCCAGAGTTTTACTTGTCAAGGAAGTCCTTTAGGCCATGTTTCTTCAACTGATTCTAATCCAGTAAGTTTATTTTCCTTTTCCTCAGGACCACTTTCTTCGCTATTAAGCAGGTTTCTAATAAATTCATTCTCAACTACTTCCTGCCGTGCTGCAATGTCTTCAGTTCTTTGGTCGACAGTAAGAGTTGGGGGGTTGGAAATAGGAGCATCGTCGTTTTGTTCCTCAGCTTCTTTAATTTTATCTGCATGGTTATTGATAACCTCCGCCTGGTCGGCTCGGTTTTCATCTATCATTTGGTTAAGGTCATCCTCAATTTCCTTATTTCTCAATTGTTCTTCTAACTCCTCAGCCTTCTTGGCTAGGTCATTGCCTTGATTGACTAATTTTTGGTTTTCATCATCCAATTCTTTGATTTTGGAAGTTTGCTCTTCAATTGTTTTCTGCTGGCTATCCAATTCTCCTTCTTTATTTTTAATGATCTCATTCAGTTTTTCAATCTTCAATTCCAACTCTCCAATTCGTTCGCTATTGTTTTGTAGTTTAAGTTCATCAAGCAAACTGAAACTTTTTCTCCTTGGCTTTCCTTCTCTGTTAGTTGCCTGGCTGGTTTGGTTTGATTGCCACTCAAAAAATTCTGGACTTTGGGCAAACTGACTGTTTACCTCTGACAATTCTTCTTTTACCCTATTCAGGTCTTGTATTTCCTCTTCATAACTTTGTCTTTGCTCTTCTAATTTATTTTCTAACTCAATTTCGTAATCATTTTTAGCCTGTTCGAACTCTTTCTTGGCTCGTTCAATAAAATCTACTAACGTTTGCCCTTGTTCTTGAACCTTGTCAGTTAGTTTTTTATTTTCCGCCGCCAGTGTTTTCTTCTCTTCTATTAGACTGCTGGTTTGACGAATTAATGCGGTGTTTTGTTTGTATAACTCGACGTTTTTTTCCTCTGATTGCTCCCCTTTTAATTTTTCTTCCGCTAATTGTTCTTGTAGATTGTCAATCTTGCTAAGGGCTTGGTTACTAACTTCTTTAAAAAAAGCATTATCATTAGTTTCTTTTTGCTTTAGTTGTTGGTTCTCATTTTCTAAACCTCTTATCTGATTTTCTAACTTCTTGCTTGCTTCGAAATTCTCCTGCCTTTCCGTTTCTAATCTGTTTATTTTTGAGTTGAATTCGTTTAATCTTTGCTCTTTGTCTGCAATTGATCTTTCTTTCTCACGCAATTTAGTTTCAATTCCGTCAATTTTCTTTCGAAGTTCTTCGACTAGGTTTTCTTTTTCTAGGAGATTATTGTTTAGTTCTTCTATTTGTTGTTCTTGGAGAAGGTTTTTGTTTTCCGAATCTCCAATGGTATTGTTGATTTTCCGAACATTTTCCCTTAAATTGTAGAAGAATTTGAGTGTTTCCTCATTAATGTTGGGGTTATTGGCATTTAAAAGGGCTTGTTTGGTTGATTCGCTTTCAAGAAATTCTACATCGACGCCGGAACGAATTCCTGATAAAAGATTGTTTAAAGAGTTGTTTACTATTTCTTGTAGTGGTGTGGTTTTCCTTTGCTTGTTTTCTTCTTCCGATTTGTCACCAAAAAATTGTAAATCAAGTTCAGGTAGCCTAAGCGATGGGAGGGGTTTTTCCTCTATTCCCTTACTCCTTCGAGCCTGCGAGTGCTTTGCTCTCTCTCTCTCTCTCTCTCTCTCTCTCTATGTTATCATATATTATGATATTACTCAGTGATTTTTTAACTACTTCTTTTGATGTTCTTAGTAAACTATATTCATTTTGATTTTCTACTTGACCTTTTTGGCGTTGTGTTGTGATACTCTGCATAATGAAATATTTTAGCACTCAAAGGTAGGCAACTAAGCGGTTATTATCTATTGTAAATTACGTGTTATTAGCAGCCTTTTAATTTAAAAAAGTGAGAGGAAAAAATTTGCTTAAATTTAGTGAAAAATAATTGGTCATAAAACTTTTTTTCAACTAAAAATTAACTAAGAGGGTTATTTCTTTTTGCCACTTTTTTGCAATTTAGTTAGTATTTTTTGTAAAGATTTATGGTGAACCTTGATTTTGCTAATTTCTAATGAATTATCGGTGATTTCTCTAACTTTTCAAAATATCGTTTGGACCGAGCCAGCAATTATGCCAACCTCTATAAACTCTTTAATTTCTCAGTTGCTTCCGTGGATTCTTACATAAACAAGGCAAAAGAGGATACTTAACCCGGGAATAATTAAATTAGGCAAGTAAGAAAGAGTTTTTTTTTTTAACGAAGCACGATTTTTTTGGAAATTTGAGTCAATTAATTTTTCGACCTCTTGTGGTTTAGATTGTTTTTCCAGGTATTTTTCCATGGCTAAGTTTTCCTGCTGACGAAATTGATTTTGTTTTTGATTAATTTTCTTTTGAATTCTATAAGCAAAAAAACTTAAAAAAGCGATAATTAGAGAAACGATTATAAAAAAAGAGATGACAAAAATGCGAATTGGAGAATTGCTCTTGCCAAACTTAGCCACAAAAATAAGAATCAGGATAATGTTAACAATTGCAGCATATATCCGCTGGGGTACCAAAACAAAAAGGGGTACAAATAACTCACTTTCTCCGAGAAAATTGCTTAATACTTCTTTATTATGCCGACGAGTTTGGGAGGGATTTTGGGAACTGTATTTGAGTATCAATTTTCTTAACTGTTTACGACATGATTCTAAGGTGTAATTTTTCAAGTAATCTAAAACCAGACTGGCTAGCAAACTACCAATAAAAAAACAAAAAAAGGCGTACAGAAGTAAGCCCCCCCGTGTTTTAATAGTAATAGTTCCAAATAATGATGAATAATCCTTCCACTCTTTATAACTTCAAATTTTTAGGCTGTGGACGGATTGATAATAAAAAAAAGAAGAAAGGAAAGTGAAAAAATATCAAATAATTAATTCTTTTTGAAGTTTTTTTAACAATCAAGAATAGAGAGAAAATTTTCGACTTTGTGGCTCAGACATAAAACTATTTTATTATTTTGTTTTTACTTTATGCTCTACTTGCTTCACTATAATATTTATAAAATTATATAGGAATAATAATAAAAATATAAAAAGATATGAACAGCAAAGAAATTAAAGTAAACAGTCCAGAAGAATTAATAGCCAAAATAAAAGAATTAGTGGCGGAGGATAGTAACTGAAAACTAGTGGAGGAATATTGAATTTCTAGCACTACTTCTTGCGAGCCAGACGGAAGTGAGAAAGTAATAAAGCAGCCTCGCCAAGGGGTAAAGTTAACGAACAAGCAACAAGAGTTAGATGTTTATTGTGAGGTAGGAAGCCCTTTTATCGCTTTCGGCAGTATCGATAATGAAAAAATGAAAAATTATCTAAAAATGAGTGATGAAGTAAGAAAAATTATTGAGAGGAGTGATGAAAAAAATGACTTTCCTTTTCGCCCAAGCGAGACCCAACCTGTCGCTCCAATAGCCCCTAAAAACAGCGGAGAAATATTTTGAAGTTCTCGTTATGTTGGCTGTCCGAGTTTAGAAAAAGCCAAAGAATTAATAAAAGAATACTATCAACAACACCAAAAAGAAATTCAGGAAAACGTGCATTTTTCCCGCTGAATAAAGGTGGAAAGTAGAGAGAGAGAGAGAGAGAGAGAGAGAAGAAATTTTATGTTTATGTTGGAAACCCCAAAAAATATCCTCCTGACCTTCCCGGCTGACAGAAAGAACTTCACGACTCACTAGATTATATGAGTAAAACTGAGTTAGTTTTAAGTATGGGTAGTAATTACCAAAGCACCGCCCAAATTGAAAAAGAGTTAAAAGAGTTTTGAAATAATTTGATTGAGAAGGAAGGGGGTAATCGTCCACCTTCCCGAAGTCAACCCGACAAAAATGGTAATGAGAGCCCAAAAAAATCCAACAATGAAGTTAACTGATTAGTAAAAAGTTTGGTTATTTTCTTAGTTATTATGTTGCTACTGGGCGGGGCTGTCGCTATTCGCAGTTTTGTAAGGAAAAAAAGAAAATAATTCTACAACTCTAATTTCTGACACTGGGGACAAAAAAAACTGCTACGATTGTTTATTCTTTCCATAATAATGGGAGTTCGGCATTCATAGCAAGGTTTATTTTCTCGCATGTAAACTTTTAATTCGTTTTGATAAGAGCCTTTGCCGCGCAAGGGGGAAACGAAATCGACCACTGAGGTGCCACCTAGTTCTATTGCTTTTTTTAAAATGGTTTTAGAATAATAAAGTATTTTGTCAATTTCTTCTCGCGAAATTTTATTAGTAGGTTTAAGGGGATTAATTTTACAAAAAAAGAGAATTTCGGAGGCGTAAATATTGCCGATACCGCTCATGATTTTTTGTTCCAGCAAAGCCGACTTAATTGGTATCCTTAATTTTTGAAAACGAGAAAGTAAGTAATCAGGGGTAATTTCTTCTTGGATGAGGTCGGGTCCAATTTCTCGATAAGGTAATAGGGAACGAAAAGTATCTAATGGTTGTAAGTAAAAAACGCCAAATCCACGCGGGTCGCAGTAGAAAAGTTTTTTTCCATTAGCAAAAGAAAATATTAGGGCAACTTCGTGATTATTCTCTTGAAAAAAGTATTTTCCGGTCATTCGCAAATGACTAATAAGAACCTGATTGTCGAGGAAAAAAAATAGTCACTTGCCTTTTCTTTCTATGCTATTAATGGTCTTTCCTAGCAAATTATTAACAAAACTATCAGGACTTACCTCTTTGATATGAAATTTTTTTCTTATCTCTACTTGGGAAAGAGGAGAACCAATTATTCCACTACCACGGAGGGCTTGCAGAACTGTTTCGACTTCTGGTAATTCTGGCATTTTAAATTATATTTTGTTAGTTTTTTTGAGTAATTCGGACAGGGCAGGAACAGTATCTTTTTTTCTCAATTCGTCTAGTTCTAAATAAGCCCACCCTGAATTTAATTTATTAGGTTCTTTTGCTTTTAACTGGCCGCTTGCTTCTACTTTATAGAAGTAAACTTCAAACTTATTTTTGTGGTCGCTAAACTGGAATAATAGTTTGCTTACTGCTTTGACATCCATATCTGTTTCCTCCTTGACTTCTCTTTTTAATGCCTCTTCGTGAGTTTCACCTATTTCAACCTTGCCGCCCGGGTTTTGTCATTGCCCTGGCGCGACGCTATTAAGAGACCTTTGTGAAGCCAAGATGCGACCTTTTTCATCTTGAATTATTGCCACCACTACTGGAGGATAATTTATTTTTGTCACAACTACTTTTTTAATGAATAACCATTTTTTTTAATCTTTTTCAATCACTGTTGTCTAATAAAGAACTTTTTCGTAAATGTCTTTTTTGCTTGGTGGATTTACTATAAGCAAGGTGGGAAGTATAGGCTCGTCAGTGTTTTAATTTACCTTTCGAGAGGGTTTTAAATCGCTTAACTAACGATCTTTTTGAGTGAAGTTTTATAGTCGGCATATATTATATTATTTAAGTCAATAATAATTTACAAGGTGAGTCGATTTTGCTTTAATCCTCTTGTTAACAGCACTAGTTTGCTGAGGATTAGGGGGCTCCAAACTCTTTTTTGGTGTGCTTAAATTTTTGGTCTAGATTACAGTTTTTTTCTGATGGGGAATCCTTTTCCAGTTGAGGATTAGAAGGTTTTTCTCGGGAAGAAGAAGTTAGTAATTTATAGAGGTTTTTTTGGTTAGTGGCAAAATCATTTTCTAAGTAAGGATAGCGAATAATAATAACAAAATTGTAATGGGAATGATTATCGCTTATTTGGCAACTGTCATGGTGCTTTTTTAAGTGGGATATTAGCATGTCCCTGACCTGTCTTTTAAAGCGATTGCGGTCGACTGCCTTTTTGATTATTTTTTTTGGGGTGCTAATACCAAATTGACAGTTATTAAAATTATTTGATACTGAAAAAAGAACAAAACTAGGGTTAACTATTTTTTGTCCTTTTACGATTATTTCTTGGAACTGTCAATTTTTTCGCAGACGGTAAGGTCTTCACAACATTAGTCTTATATATTAATATTATTTACCGTATTTTTTAATTTTGCTTTTGGCTGACCTTTTGCCCCATTCGCCAAAAAAAATTACGTTGCTTATTGAATAATTAACTTATTTCTTGACTACTTGAGGCACTTTATTTTATCTTTGTCTAATTTTCTTTTCTAAGTAAGGAGATGCTTTGTATTTTATTTGGGTTGCTCCTCCTAAAATTGGCTCAGTAGTTTTTAATCATAGTTTACCATCATTAGTCATTTCTGCTCTAATTGAACCTTCTTTTAATTTTCTATTTAACACTTTTATTAATAATAATTCCTCTTCAGCATTTTGAGAAGGAGGCAATAAGTTAGGGTCAGTCATTTCCTCCACTAATTTATTTAT
>CAJVPJ010001298.1:0-10707 GCA_910592205.1 Paraglomus occultum | reverse complement strand
CTCTTACCTACTGGAGCTTTGCCTAAACCGAGAAATAGTTATGATTTGGATTCAGCTGCAGGTACGGTTACATGTTGATACAAATAAAGTTAACTTGCAATATTAACACTGTGCATTTCTTGTATTTAGAGACTCAACCTCTTTTTGAATAAACTTGTAAGTTAATGGGCTTATTTATAAAGGTTAGAATTATATGATGTGCTTCCACTTATGCCAATATGGTTGAGTTAACGAAATAAAATTGTGCATGCCACTGTAACTTGCCTCTGCCGGATATTGACCATGTAAAAAATATGATACACTATTTATTAAACAGTAAATCTTGAGACAAATGTTTAAAATTGGTAATGAGTTTGATGCTAATAAAACGTAGCAACATTCAAACGCGCTTCAAAGCATTCTAGCATCAGCTGCACGATGTGTGTTTCCCGACATTGTTTCATATTCTTTCCCAAATGCGTTATTATTTTATTTGTTCTTGAGATATCATGCAATACTTGTTGTATTTATTATAACAAGTTACCATCTGATGGTTTTTAAACCTGAAGTTCAAGGTTTAGCCTTGTCAATTTATTATAGCGTACGAAGCATCTGAGTAGTCAATAATAATTATATAGAAAATCTTTTCATTGTCTACTAAACCTTTTTTCATTCTGTCTTTTCGACCTGAGCTATTACCGGTCCAGTCGTGGGTTATCCTCGAAACGATTTCCCGATCTCTTCAAATGTCGATGAATTAATTGGCAAACCTTGTACGTTTTGGTTTTATAGTTTTCAGATTTTTATCTCTACCATCCACAAGATTTTAACTAAAGTTAAAACACAAGGTTCCCTGTATTGCTGGCACGATAAAGTGAGCTTGAGCTTGGGACTCGATTTTTAAATTTGCCTGACACAATTGCCGGCCGAACGCTCTTAGGTTTAACAGCAAATTTTGAATCCAAAACATTTAATATCGTGCAAGCTCTAGTTCTATTTTGGAATAATTAGCCGAAATTTTCACTCAAGCTTTTGTCTAATGTAATGTTTATCAAAGGATATCTGCTATATTATTATAAAATAGTCTTGATAATCATCAATAGTAATAGTTGCTGTGATTTTGTATATCTATCGATGGCTTCACATTGTTTTGTTTTTTGATCTGACGGACGGACTAACATTCACTTTATATCAGTCCGGTTATACAGCCAAGTTCAATTACTAACAAAGTTGTTATCTGTAAAAATTTGGCTAGCTTGGATGGTATTATGGATTTGCTTACGATGGGGAAAGTCTTGTTAAGTTCTCTTCTTACTCAAAAGTTTTGCGTAGTAGAATAAATAGTAGTTATAGTGTTTCAAAAGTCTGCGAGAATGGATTAGATAGTCAACACAAAAATATGTAGTTTTTGTTCATATTTGGTTCAATTCAATGTCGATAAATACAACTGGCATGGTAAATTGATATTAATATATTTTATTTTAGATACTTTGATTACTTTAAATAACAACACCCAACCGACAAGTTTGCTGGTAAATTAACAATTATCGGGTATAGTAGATACTGTACATGTGACAGAACTATTCAAAACCTAGTCCCATGATATCCAAAAAAAAGTTGACGGTATTCACTTTATCGGACGTAACAACGACGATGATAAAGCGCCATTCGATAATTGTGAAGAGGTTATTTATTACGCGTATTGATTAAAATATAAGCACAGTGCCTTTGACTAATTTTCTTATAATGGCGAGTAATAGTTTTGTCTAAAAAAGCTCTTGTAACAGTGACACATTAATAATAAAATACATTTTGGGTCAGTCTTTCTAAACTGAACAATTTTTTTTATTAATTGCCAAGATGTTACGTCAACGCATTGATATGCTCTACTACTTGTCTTACGAAAAACGCACATGCAAGTGTCAATTCAGAGAATCATAACAACTAAATTTTTCTCATTTCGCTTATTAGTCGTCATAATTTTGTAATGTAATAATTATTATTAATTACCGGAGTTTTCTTGCGCTAAAGTATCAGTATTAGTATTGAAATAAGAATTAAGTTAATAATTATAATAATATAACAATTTTTATAGTAAATAACAAATATAAATATTGCATTCACTGCACTTGCTGTGTGGCATAAACTACACATAAGAAAGCAAAATTAAAACAATAAATATATGTATATTAAAATCGTAAGTTAATTTATTTGACCGATTTATCATAGATAGATAAATATTATTTAGAAAGTTATTTCAGTCAGTCTTCAAGTAGTAAATTTATTTATAATTTAAAAAATTTCAGACTATATTTCAGAAATCACCTGATATCACATCGCTCCGCTCTAGACTACAATCTAAGTCTTCTATCCTATCAAAAGACTGATATAAGTTTTACTAACTATAATATAACATTAATTAATAATTAAAAATGTATGAATCAACATTAAATTAAATACATAATAAGATTATTACTTTCGCCCTCGAGCATTTCTGTAGCTGTCTCTTCAGTAATAAACTGCTTCTTTCCTTCTTGAACGTGTTATCGAGAAAAGCGTTTGCATTATTCAATTGCCTAGATCGTTAAAAAAAAAGGGAGGGGTAAGAACGAATTCCTAGCAAGGGAGTGAGTGAACGAATCATGTTTGAAGAACATCAAGGCTACCCAAAAAACTATACTTAATAAATATGCCACGCAACGCCCAACCGGAACATGCCAAATTATCCATAACAACGAGAGGGAGTTTGTACGATGTCAAGGGACATGCAGGTCCCAAAGAAACATGCCAAACGTCTATTAATGGGAGTGAGTTTGAGCGAAATCTGGTTCAACGGGCATGCGTGGCAATCTAAAAACTATACTTCAATTGAATAAACACCCCGGCCCCACTCAAACGAAACATGTCAAACCATCCACATGCCTTGTTTTCTTCATAACGTCGTGGTTATCGCGGTCCGGGCGGATATGGGAGGCGGCGTGTATTTGGACTTATTAGTTAGTTGTCGATAAATTGCGCCGTATCGTTAGAGAACTTGTCCGTGAGTTGTAGCAAACTTGGCGTGCGTAATATAGAATGCGGCAACGGCTTGCTTGTTGTAGTTTAACTTGGTTTGTGTTTGCGCTTTGGTGGCAGAGAGTGGTTGCCGGACAGCGATAGGTTTGAGTTATATATTGAGTAAAAGTCTTTCTTGGGCGAGCGGTCGATAAACTGTGTTTTCGTTGTTTGAGTGTTAGAGTTTTGTTGTTCCGACAGCTTGTTTCATGCGTATATAGTGTGCCGATGGATAATTGTTGTATATTATTAAACTTTGCATTTGCGCTTTGATGGGAAAAAAGGAGAGAGGGGTGGGGTATATATATATATATATATATATACAGATGCTTTGTTAGATAATACAATAGCGTCGTATACATCCTTATGTTGTTATCTACGCAGCAAGGGGTGTGAAAAGCATGAACGGGTATCGTTATCAGTGTAGTACAGCAGTGAAAAGTTTTTCATCCCCCACAATCAATGGAGTGTGGTTTACCTCCATAATAGTAATGACTAAATCTAATGTTCTAGAGTACGCATAGTAAAGTTTTTTCTTGTCATAAAATTTATATTCTCACAGGTAGCGACCAGTAAAAATGTTTTTATTGATAAAGCACGCGTATGATTTCAATTAAACTGATCTCTGTGATAGCTTAACGTCGTAATTTTCACGGGGCAGTCAGGGGTAGCAACCAGTGGGTTATCAATAAGCCACGCGTATACTATTTTAATCGCTGGGGTGTCGTAATTGTCATGGGGCGTTCAGGTGGCAACTAGTGGGATTATTTACTACCGATAAGCCACATATATTATGGAGTTTTGTAGAAATTTCTCGAATGTTTTACTTGAAATGCACATGTTTTTCATATCAAGTTTCTGATTTTTTGAAGAATAACTTCCTGATTTACAAATAGTTGGTTTTCTTATCGAACCCCAGATCGATGTAATTTACTAGGACGTATGCGAGAGCGCGTTTTCAGAACATGCTATTACGTTAAAAGGATCATATACAGTTTCTCTCAACGCTGTTACTGAGCTATAAAACAAATCAATAATTTGAGTGCTTTGTTGAATTCTTCCAGTACAGCATCATGACCTTGACGTCAATCTTAAAGTCAAACGCAAAGTTAACAATTAAATTGTCGATTTCAGGCCTTAATCGTAGTCGTTGTTTCTCATCAGTGATTTCGATCAACCGGTAAAGAGAATGTCGTCCAGCAGACTAAATCGGTACAACTATTCGTATAGTAGTAAGCTCAGGTAAAATAAACTGTAGGATGAATTCAATATTTGCTTCTAAATGTGAAATCCGTTTGAATCCGGCATAAATAACCGGACTCCAAAGTCAGAAAGTATATTTTTACAAGCTGGCAATCCATCAGTAAGTTTTTTCTTTCCCTATCAATTTTTCCTGAATCTGAAAACTTTTGAGTCATCCAATTTAGTTTGTTGTTTCATAAAGATTGTTTGTGCAATAATCTGATCGCATTGTTTTACGTATAGAGAGTAATCATATGAACAATTCAAGAAATACTGCACGCCAGCGATGCATGTTACCATTTTTGAATTCTTTTAGTCATGTCATGCATGGTATTAACAGACTATTCTTGAAAAGGAAATCAAATTTACCAAGATAGATCTTTGTTTCAAGCGTTTGTCCAATCACTGTAAGTAAATTATCTGTTTATAACAACTTTTCAATAAAAAATCTGGTTATAAAGTTATCACGAAAGTTTGTCAGAGCAGTCTATTTGGTTACCAATTGAGTATAATGACAACTTTATTACAGTCTGAAAATTCAGCATCGCATCCAACAAATTGTTAGGCGAAGACAACATCACAACAAATGATTTATTCATCCGCTGGATCCTTATGTTGAAGGCTGATGGAAAAAAACAATGTTAACTGCACTCTTGGAAAGAGAGAGAGATAAAGTAATCAGCAAGAAGGCTTTGGGTTTCTTGAAGAAATGTATAAAAAATGACAATATACGCGTTGGCAGTTGTTTATCTATTATTTTTCTGCTCGAGACTTGCTCAGTGATGAAAATTTCCTAATCCTATATCATTTAATTCACTATTTTTTCTTTAATCTTAGAATACATTAAACGAGAAAAGTCAGTCTTAAATGGAGCATCCAACGACATTTATGAGATAAGTTATCTAATCGTTGAAAAATAAAATACTATTCAACTTCTGTAAATTGAGTTTCGTTGTCTTGTTTATTTTGTGCGACATTTTCGATTGATAAATACATGCCTGTATTGCTTTATTATGAATATAATAAACGCGCGACTTGAATATAGTAAATATTATAGTCTCTGTTATAGCAAAAACTTTGGACAAGGGAAGATTTTATTCAGACTGCCGAATTCGTTATAAACAGATTGACTGTGTACAAAAGTTATTTCAACCAAGATATGGATGTTCGCATCACAAATCTCAAAGGAAATTCGTGTCGTCATTCCGTCAACATTCGATGAAGCAGGGCTCAAGAAGACTCATTAACAGCATCTCCACACACATTCTCGAACTTGCAGATGGTAGAACCAACGTATCCGTAGTCCCAAAGATTTCACCAATGAGCCGTCATAATCACTTACATCAATCATAGTCACGACAGTTTCTAATAGCTGTTTTTGAAGACGAGGATTGTTTATGAGCTTAATACGTATAAACAACACAAGCGGATGATACAGCACCATGTTTCTGTTTATTTTCTCTCTGTTTAGAGCAATCAAACGAATAAGACGAGTATATATGCACTATTGAGATGTGCCTAATTATTATCCGTTTATTATTGTTGTTATCTATATTAATGTATAAGCTTGCATGTTAATAAGTTCGAGCATTAATTGAGGCCCATATACGACAATAATATTATTGCTGCAAGAATGACTTTATCGAAATGTTATACTAAGTCAACAAACAACACGCCAACTTGTACACATCAGTTACTGCACCTTTGGATAACAGCTACTGCGATTATCTTCAGATACCGCCCAAGCTATTACCGATTATTCGAAGGGTGCTTAATCACAAGAGGATACGGATTACCATTATTATGCAATTAGAGTCAACAAGTTATCAAAATTAAGAGTCATAGTCGCCTATAAATAATACTTCCAATTTTTTAGCATTTTGCACTTATCTCTACAATTTACGAAAATGAGCACACGTCGCATGCCAAGAAAATGTTTCACATATAATATCTACATTGCCAGCATGTAGTATAACGACAATAAGAATGGTGACAATTGCAACAAAATTGGTTTCAAACAAGACGATATTGTTGAAACAGACGTAGATTCACTTATAAATAAATGCACAACAAGAAAATTTTTTTGCTTATACTCGGAATACTGAGTCAATATAACAATATAGACGTATGAGTCATGCACTTTAGAGTAGATTTAAATGAAGAAATGCCTGTTTCGATATCACAGAATTTTATTTACCACAACCAATTTTAGTACAAATTAGTTTACAGTCTTTGTGGTACTAATACTGCGATAGTTTCGAAGGTTTCTGTCATAAACATGAGTTTTGTGCTCTTATCCGAAATAAAGGTCTAAAATAGATTTCAACCGTCTATCAACACGATTTACTTCTGATCGATGTACGAATTTAATTCATAATAAAGCATAGTTATAACTTCCATTATAAAAATTTGCAAATAATCCATATCAAAATTGATATGTTTGAACAAAGACAATCAACGGAATTTCTAATTCCTCGTAACAAAGTGAGTAAAAAAAATATAGCCACACATCCTGTTCGTTGGAACAAATGTTCCTCATTTCTGATATACGGAGCAATACGTCAAAACTTGCGTTAATACAACGGAGCAAATACATTTGCTAAGAAGACCTACGCGGAGTAATACTATTGTTGAAAAGACTGATATTCGAAGAAGAGTTAAAGATGTTACGTTACTAATATTATTGCATCAAAATAGAACAAATATCTTTATTGGCTCATAATGCAACATGTTTTGTCGTGGCAAATATTTTACCTGAATAAAGGTAATACCAACAAAATAATGTCAAGTAAAAGAGAATTAATATTTTCCGGTTATGTTGCGTAACACGGAATTCGAAATCATATCTCTCTAACGGCGTAGTGTTGTCTAATTCATACTCAGCAAAACAAATTTATTATTCGATAGAGTTTATCTCACTTAAAGACAACTCACATAATAATATATTGTTATTTTTATTTACAGTACCTCTGAATAAGAATAACATTTTGCCTGGTACATACTACGTTGAGTATTTAGTAAATATTGGCTGTTAGTTTTTTCCATCAACCGTTGAGAGCGTCCACGGTTATTATTGCTTTATAATTTACTGAACCGGAAGCTAACTCTGACAATATTGTTAGATTATAATTTTACGAATTAGAGTATGCTCAAAGAGTTGATATCCTAATCGCATTATAAAGAGTTTGAGGAGACGCCAAGCAAAATATTATAATTCTACACTAATTTAGTTAAGCTTTCCTGAATTTTAGAGAGATACGCAGTGTTGGAAAATTCGTCTGGATGTGTAGTTATCATGGCGTGGTGTTTTGCGCAATAGCTAATATAATGACGTTTCAATGCGGCTAACGACGACGGGCGCATCTACGTTTGTATCACATCTCGATGTGTCCTGTCCAAAGACTAAATGAAAATACATCACGTTTAAAATTGAATTTTGTCCAAAGCATAATTTATACTGTAATTTTTAGTGTTGCGCTTATTCTGATAGACATGGCTTTGGAATAATGTTACTGTATATCGAAAACTTGAAATAAGGTTATATGTAAAATATGTTGCACGTAAATAAAAAACCCGCATCTACTTATGATCAAAGGTCACCAAAATTTCTCACTAAAGCCCAAAAATAAAAATCGAGTTCAAATAAACCCACCGGTTGTATTCGTTACAGTTACAAACATTACACATTCGCTATTATCAACAGACAAACCGTTTTACTCTTTTAGCTCATGCCAAATCCACGGCTTTAAGAATTGAACCAGTTTTCTGCCACGCACCAGAGCTATTCAGAGTACCGGAACCATTATAACTATGGTGTCAATATACAGCGTATGTGTTGTTATGTAAATCCCTCGAAATCTATGTACACCCACTTATCCGTATCGAATATTGAGAATTTTCACTGTCATGTGATTCCGCTCTTTGACTATTTTATTGCGCCCATACTAAAGTAACAAACATGGTTGTCTACTGTTTATTATTATTGCTAGTGTAAAAAAAATCACAGTGTTGTAAACGAATAAAACAAAAGCGTTTCATTATTATATTGATTCATTGTATCAGTATCTGTATGAAGCAAAGTGTTGAGTTAAGATGCGATGTATCAAAATTTTAATCGCAATAGAAGTCACGTGAAGTAACTGTAAAGGGGTCGACTTACTATCTAAAAGCCCTTTCGATCTCTCAACAAGTCTTACTATCAGTAATGTGACTCTAGGGGGAGGTTTACGATTGCAAAATATTCGTTCCGTGATCGTAGAGAGGGATTGTGACTGTAAGGTGTATTTGTAATATAGTTAGAACCCTAAGTTGTATGATTGAACTTGTATGATTGAAATCGTACAATCTTGATTCCGCATATCGATTGGTATAATAGTATGGATCGATTGTTACTTCCTTGTAGGATAACCAAAAGTCAAATAGAAACATATCGACTGGGAATGTTTTATGATGCCAATGGTAGAATCATCTGAGTTACCTGAAGTAGATAAAACACTCAACGAATAATAAGTGTAAGAGTAGCGGCAAGAATCAAGAACTTAGTCAGATTGTTTGTTTCATCGCGAATTCTCGGCAAACCGGCCATTTCATATAAATATTGTTTAGAGAACGATCCAGCATCCTCATACAATAGAACACACTTCTCATAATTTGAAGTTGGATATATGAATCGTGGTGTGAAGTACGAATGTCTTTTTAAACCAACCTTTGCATTCGTGTTCTAGTAGTAGAATCGATACAGTCACATAAATCGGTTATCAAAAATTTACCCCGCCTCCCCAGTACTCGTATTACGCCCAGCCTATCATCAATCCAGAATTTTTCATTTTGTGTTGACATTAAAAACTCGGTTAATAAAAGACTAGGCACATTAACTCGAAATTTTAAATGCGAATGGTTTAAACTTTTCCGCTCGCTTAAACCATCGTGTTATGGAAACGCGTATGTTGCTGCTTGTAGTCTAATACATTATGTCACGCATATCGAAACAGCGGTTGTTGCTTTACTCACTATTATTATGGCCAACTTTGAACTTGGTAGAAGTAGATTTGGAAGTAACGTACAAAGCATTTTTTGACGGCTGTTATCGAAGACGTTTTATTATTACAAAACGAGAATGCAACTCTTTGGTACGAAAAGACTCAATGTTATAATTTGGATTTCGGCAAGTTATCATAGCTCTCATGTACCTACCGTCAAATGCGATGCCAATGGAAGAAATTCATATTCAACGACAGATCAAATGTTGGGATGTTTACCAGATCCCAGAAATTAAAAGAGCTTTATCTAGTGTCACGTTCAAACGTCAGATATGTGTGATGGTAGCGGTTTGAAGTTCCGAATAAAGCGTAACGTTTATCCAATTTATAATTTACACTGTTTATGAAGCTTTTTTTTAATATTGTGAATAAAGTACATGCACTGTACCAGTAATTGTGTGTACGGTGTCAGTATTGCATATATTAATATGTTACTCTCTCTAATATTGTTATCTATAACACAAGACTAGTAAGGTTTATCAAAATTACTAAATGTTAGCAATCAACTTGTTCGGATTTTCGACAACAGCTACTTAATATTAACATCATTGTAAAATTGCATGAAGGCTAATGTTAACTTATATTAACAGCATTTAAACAATAAATAACATCGATTTTGTACAGGCAAATCATAAAGCAAGGGTCATATAATTATCACCGTTTTGTGTGTGTTGTGAACAATAAAAACTTCTTAGTGTTGAAAATGGATATCGAACCGTGCTTATAAATTAAAATTACTCGTTAAACGCAGTAAACATTTCTCTAGTCGAACATATTAATCATTATGCAAGGCCAGCCAGGAGAGGCGTAATTCAATAACAATGTCACGTATGGTGATAGTAAATAATAACATACAAATAATTTAATAAAGCATGCGTATAAACAACGTTCACATTAATATCAGTATATTCTATAAAAATCATAATTGTAATATTGCCAATAATCAATCATCTTTACACCAGTTGGAAAAGTTTCAATTTTCGAGTTGCGTTCCATGGTATTTAACTTTTCTTCCGAATATAAACAAACCCAATAAAGACGTATGTCCATCTAGATAGAATTAAGGTTAAAAATAAATGAATACATGTTCAAAATAATAAAGAAACCCATACGTACACAGTTAACAAGTTCTATAATAATATCGTCTTCAGACGAAACGTTAACCGTGCATGGTAAAATGTATTCAGCGACGTAGTTGGCGTTAAGTTTAATGTCCGTCTTATATTGTATTTCTTCAGTCGATGTTTTTATCGTTGTCTACAAAGCAAATGTTTATATTATCGTACAATAAAAAACTATAACCACCAATATTATCTTGAATACTTACTACAATTGTAATTGGCTCATCCCAATAATTGTACAACAAAATGCCGAGTTTGTATTTATTTGGAGG
>CAJVPJ010001297.1:0-10710 GCA_910592205.1 Paraglomus occultum | reverse complement strand
TTGTTTGGCTCCTTTCCAATATGGATTGAGATATCTGTATATCTGCCACTTTCGTACAGTTTCTCATAGTCAACTGATAGACTCGAAGACAAATCAATAAAGTTGTTCATTGCTTAGAATTTCAGGTTGTTATCGCCGAGGCGAGAATGTCTCTCAATCTTTGTATAACTATAACTGTGTATGTGTAACATATTAAGTGTCTGCAAAAAAATTGCGGCAATGCCCAAGAAATTTTGCTACTTATTGTCACGATTATTAAAAACTGAGTGAATCCTTGTTTCCTGCCCACATAACCTGCCTGAGAAGGTCGCGGTTCACCTCGTAAATTTGCTTCTATTACTGACTAATCTGTTCTTTTTAAATACTTCGGGCTAAATAGAAATGACATCACCATTGTTAAAGCGAATGTGCACACGTAGCCGATTGGTTACAACCGAACCGATAGCAAAACTCGATGGGTCGGTCAGAGTAGCGCTAAAAAAGATTGTTAATGAACAAGACACACGGTCGTTCTGAGTGATATTGGGTATCGTCTGCATGTCATCCATATGATGAATTTAGTACACCGTGATTTGCATGGTGGAAAGACAGCGAGCATTTAGTAAGCTGTTTATCTGTGATCTCGAACTCTCCAAGTCGGTGTATTCATCCGTACAAAATTCAGAGTTTTACCCTACATCGCGCCAGAAGTCTTTCAGACACGAAGTTTAGTCAGAAATCGGATATTTACGCTTTCGGCATCCTTGCGCATCGGATCGAGTGGTGAACCACACTTTTCAGAGATAAACTGTTCGATGAGCATTGGCGAGGGGATATCTGTAACGGACTAAGGCCAACGATGTCCGATTGGACACCAGCATCTTGCAGGAATCTCTCTGAAAAGTGCTGTGATGTGATGCTGACGCGGACAAGCGACCGACTGCGCGAGAGCTTTATGAGAATATCGACAATTTTATTGATAGCGGGGAACCGAGTGATGATACATGGAATACTATATATCATAGTAATAATGAACCTTTGTTGCGTGCTGAGAAGAGAGTAAATATAGTAGTAAGTTATTACCTATGGAAATCTTCTCCAACTCGAATAGTGAATTTTGATAGGTATAGTTACAAATGTTGCGCTTAATCATGCACAAGTATCAACATCGTCATTTATAATCTATGCTGCATTTAATAATCTCGAAAGCGCTACTTTATATCACTGACAATAAAAAAAAATCACAATATTTATAATATATTTTCCATTAATGAGATTAACTGATACGGATTATGACCATGAGTGTATAGCAAACAGCTAAAAACTTCCTCTTTGTACGCAGATCGGCAAGCCACATGATAAAATCTTCATGTCGTAGCCCATTCTCTCAGTACAAGGTAATATGCAGGCTACAATAAAAAAATACTGCAATTGGGAGCCAAATTTACTTGTCAAAAATTATCGAGTTGTAATTCCGTTAGATAGTTGCAAGTTTTTGGAAATTAAAGCGCGGAATTTTAAACGTACGGGCACACAATTATGCGAATAGTCGGAAAGCAATTTATCGGCTCAATGCAGTCCATTCTCATTGTTAAACGTGTAAATTGGAGGACTGGAATATTAAAAATTAAATGCTCTTTTGGATTCAACTATTTTATATTTATAACCTAGCCGTCGTATGTTATTAGTATGTTCTTCTTTTTTTTGTCAGTTGTCACTCATCAGTTTGGCTACTTTTTGAGCTATTTGTTGAACTAATTTATCTGCAATTCTATTGACTACATAGTCCACCAGATAATTTATTGGCTTCTCTAATCAAGTAATTGATTTATAACTATCAGTTTTGCTTAAATTAGACTTTTCGGTGCTGCTGTTTTCCGCTCTTGCCGGTTTCGTTGTTCTTCAAACTGGTACATTCTTTTACCTCGATGATTCTTTATTTAATATTAGCGTCAAATGCTTTCTATTGTCCTGTAATTTAAACGTAGAATAAATCGCTTTGCCAGCGAGGTGTTTAAAACTACGAGTTGTTTTGCACATGTGCATGCAAGCGGCTCCGTGTGGGGAAAACGGCCAGACGAAAAATCCCGTAGCGCCGTACGGGTAGAAATCGTCTGACCCCCTCGATAAAGAGGGAGGACGCCTGACATTGGCGAACGGGAGATAGGTTAGCGTCTGGGAAGCTAAAACTCCTCGCTTACCATCGATAAAGGAATATGTTATAAAGTCAAGTTGGGCTGCTGTCAACAACTTGTGCATATTGGTTTGTTGATCATCAATGCCAACTTTCCCACTAAAAATACTATTGCTGATGGAAAAGGGATTACATAAAAAAATAAACATTCGAATTGAGTGTATTAGTGTGAAAATCATGATTATCTAAAAAAGCTTTATGAGTCAATTATTACTATGATATACAGCAATGCCATTCGCTGAAAAACTCATTTAAGTAAATCGACTGATGTGAAATTTACAATATTACTACGTTACAATAAAATTTGACGCAGAAAAATCGTATGCGAGTCTAAAGTAAAGTCCAACCATCAACCTCGGTCATTGAAAAGGTACTTTAATAAATTTACTCTGTCCTTAGCTTAGTCCGTTCAACAACTGATGCATATAAAAAGTAACACCAAATTAAATTAACTGTTCAATGTTGAGAAATTTTTCTCTTAAATTACGCGTTGAGATCATTTCGTGTATGACGTTTGGCTAAGGGTTGAATACTACTTTCAGAAAAAAATCCAACGTATATACAGGAAGTTGAAACAAAACGAGTGGAATACAACGTGCACGAAGACGTGTTTATGATTACCAACCTTATCAAGTGATCGGGAAATTGCCTGAATTATCTCCTTTACGGCAATCGTAATTGGTCATTACTATGCGCTATTACAAACATTTACAAAAAAAATGAAGCTTAAAGAAATGCGATTTGTAAAAATTCGTCCAAACCAAATTGACATCAACTAGTAATATTAACTTATGAACATTTATTATCCCAAACAAAACCTATCTATACCACTGTATCATCATATCACAATTATACAGTTTAACATAAACCCTCCTAAAATGATAGTTAAAGTTTCGAAACTAAAAACACCTCCCAATCGGCCCATTCAAAGGTACCAGATGAAGATCTAATTGCATGTTTATAAGATGATTGTCTTGCATAAGGACTGTTATACTCACCAAAATATAAATCAAAGCCACTCCCAAAGATGGGGAAATGTGATTGATGATCATAAATGGCAAATGAATTTTTGTTGACAAAACTAACTATATTTTTATCCATTTTTTTATCCAATGCAAATATAAAACTTTCTCTAGTTGACACATAACCATTGTTGTTGTTAATCCATGAAAGTGGGTTGTAGCCACCAAGGATTTCTTCAGTACCTGACACTTTGCCAACAGCAATTGTGGCTCCTTTGTCAGAACACAATTCCCTAAATTTTGCAACATTATTACCATCCCTGCTTCGTCTATAAAGTAGAGTAAACTTATAAACATCATCCTGATTCATTGATGTTGTTTGTTTCTCCTGCAGTCGCCTTGTTGATTCTTCAATTTTTGATGAGATCCATTCTGCATGTTTGTTGTTAATGATAATTGACTCAATATCATGTTCATATCCCACTTTCAGTGGTAGCAAGCATGCTTGTCCTGTTCTTGGGGGTAACTGTGGAGCCTTTGGTTTATATTCTTTGTCAGCATGATAATTCAATACATCACGACGGAGCTTCTTTGGTATTAAATCCTCATACAGAACAACCTTTTTAAGGGGAATGTTGAAAAATCTTATGTGAGGGATAGAGTCTGCAATGATATCTTTAATTGTATTAGTGTCATTAGATGACCAATCATCAGAATCAATTCCAAGTTCTAGTTCAGGTACTTGTTTAATGGCCCATTGTACAACTGACATCCAAATATCATCTTCTTCCATGCTTAGTTCATCACTCTTAAGAATAGTGATCAAAGTCTCTTTTGGTAAAGTCGCAAGATCATTTGATTTAAAGATAACATCTGGGTGGGTGACCATAATTCGATTACAATAGGCCAGAAGTCTGTTCAAAGTGGCATTGGATACAGCAAGGTTGTGAACAGTGAGAATATTCTGTTGAATCCATTCATGTTTCTCATCAATCAAATAAGTTTCAACCGCGGTAAGGAGATCAAATAGTTCAAACTTGCTAGCTCCATCCAAAAGGTTGAGCCAGCCTACATTCTTGCATAAATCATAAGACATTCGCCCAGTGTATATATACCTGTGATCAATCATATGAGCATTCATATTGACAATGTAATACAACTTGCACATACACATGCCTCTGACGTGAATTTTACCTGAGCAATATTTCGAAAACATCAGGAGACACATATTCAAAGGTTATGGCAGCCTTTTGAATTGCATCAGATGCCCCTGTATTCTCGGTTAAGTTGTTCTCAATGAATTTACTTCTTGTACATAGCACTACCGTATGAGCGAAAAAAATTTTGCTATTTGACTCCTTTCCAATATGGATTGAAATGTCTGAATATCTACCACTTTCATACAGTTTCTCATAGTCGACTGTGAGACTCGAAGACAAATCAATAAAGTTGTTCATTACTTCTTAAAGAGTTTCAAAGGTGTGTTCAAGTGACTTGTAAGCGAAGATTGCTAATTATGTGTCTGAAGGAGTCGATCGAAATTAGGATGGTGACAATCGACAAATATATATAGTTCGTGTTACGACACAGTAAGTGTGTGCGATATGAATAAATAAGTTAACTATTGAAACATAAACGAAATATTGCTTGTGGTTTGGGTGTTATTATACAGTTGCCTACGTATTCATAGTGTAACAATATTGCGAGAATATTTGTTATTTGATAATATCGTATACTTGATTAGCGGAACGTATTGTGCACAAATACAAATATTATACTTGTTAGAGGTACATAAGTTTAATCAACTCTAAATCCCATGCTACTCTATCATTGGACAACATTTGTCAATCTTCGATGCAGTTTACAGATAAATGTACCGTCTTTCCCCCCTTCCTTTTCTCCTTTATCGTAAAACGACTACCATATATCACGATGCTGTTCTCTTGCTGTTCGGTCGTAAACTTGTGATAAAATAAAACACTTTTCGCATTCTTGTCAGCGACCAATGTCCCGTCTCGATATAATTAATAATTGCATGTCAACTCTCATTACTATAATATAATGACTGCATTCATTTACATCTGTCTTTTAATTCAAAATATAATTCAAATACAATTTAGCGTTTATCACAAGTTAAATGTTTAAGTTGAGTAAAGAAAATATCAATCATTTGCAAATCAGTAATTCTTATCAGTAAGCGTAATCAATTATAACGTTCATCGAATTGCTACGTAGTATATACTTTTGTCATGAAACAGTGAAAATAATTATACTGACTACATTCATTCACCGTCTGTTATTTTTTTCAATACAGTTGTTTATTGTCAAGCTAAATACCTATCATCTAATCAAATCACGAGCACTGAGAAACCGAATTTTCGTTAAGTTGCAGTTGAAATTGATCATTTGCACATCAATAAATTATTATTAACCAACTAGTCAATTTAACTGACTGTCTTTGCGATTCCAATTTTGTATGTCGTTCAGCTCCGTATAATGGATACTGTCTTTAATATCTTCAAAGTAATGACATGATGCTTCTTGTATGACTTTACAAGCCACAAGCCAGTTTAGTATAATAAACCTTATTTTAATCCAAATGCGAGCAAACTGACATAAGAATGAATACGTTAGCGATGGCCTTTCTTCTACTGGTCGATGCAAATACAATCGTAAGTAAGCACTGAGGGTTTGTGAGATCTTACACGTATACTTTCAGTTTGTAATAGTTTTGAAAAAATTTCGAAGAATGACAATACGGATTGATTCAAACTGGTTTGGGAAATACTGGTGGACTTATATTGTTACAGGAATACACTGTCGCGTATATCAATACACGTTTTGTATTGTTATGATAAATGATGATGGTATGTGTGCCGTTTGGTTTATTATTGGTTCTTTATTATAATAATGTTCTTGGAACATTAAATATTTAGACATGCCAGGCGCGGTTTTATCAACTGTTGAGGAAATTATTATTTGTAAATAACAAATCCATCCAGCCTTAAGCGTTATCTTCACTTTCTAAGGAAATTCGTCAATTGCTGAATTATGTACTGATACTGGAACTAAAATGTAGGATAAGAAAGCTAATACATGTTCGTATTAATTGCGGTCAAGAATGACGATAATTGCACTTAAAATGTTTACAATATCTGCCGTATACTACCGTGAATAAGCACCCACCCTTATCATAGTGAGGGGTGCTTATTCACGATAGGATCGGCAACTCTTATCGGCATTATTAAAATGATCGGCAAATCATTACGTAAAGTATAATCCACAACAGTGTTGAGGGGGTAGCTTATAACAGTAAGCGTACTATTATTTGTGTTTGCAAAATGGCCTGTATACTTACGTAATTAACTATGGGTGGGGGTACGTCATGCGGTTAACCTAGGTAATCTTATTCACGATAGGTACTTATTCACGGTAGTATACGGTAGGTTGAATTTTTAAATTATGCCAATAAAGATAAAGATTAAATACCATTTTGATTAATATTATCAAAAATTGCTTACGTCAGAAATAAATAATTTCGGTGTTGAGTACAAAGATTTCTTGCACATTTTCTTCCGTTAAATACCTTTTACGTTAGCAGTATAAACTGCTCCATACTACCAAATTTAATTTATCAAAGTCGGCATACGGCATTTGATTTCTTTACATCGAATCGTACAATAGTGCATGTACTTGTATGTAAAGCAAATAATATCACTGAATAGATATCACTGAGTAGCCCCGAACCATTCAACAAAAACCATACGATCAAATGCATCATGAACACAACACTATTGCATTGTTTACGCGTAAAATAGTTTACCAGATAAAAATCGGTGTCGACTATCTGTCAACGATATCGTACGTTATCAACAGTGGATTTAATTTATTGTATATAACATTTTTATTCTATTCGATAAACGTATAAATAAATTTGCTTGTGTCTGGTTGAACATTTGCAAAAAAAGTATTAGTAAATAGCTCGATATGGAAAGGTTAATTTTAATTTGAGACTATAGTCTGGAGTATAATTTCTATAGCAATATAGTAAGCTACAGCCTGCAGACACTTATTACCTTATTGTAAACAAGCCTTAACCCTAATAGATTAGACATTAAAAGTCAACGCAAAATCGAAAAAGCAATACGACAGTAAAAAATTAATGAAAATTATCAAACCGCCTTGGAGTTCGATCCTGAGGTGCTTGGTAAAAATTGAACGCTTATCTCATGCTTTAATCTATATATACGTGCTAAAACTAGTAATTTTTTTACTATAATTGCTTTTAATGTAATAACGCTTGTAAAACAAAAAAGGTAACTACGGGGCAAATACACTACATATTATGTTTTACATTAAAATAGAAAAAATTAATCATTAGATATAAAGAATACGCTGTTAGCAACTTGTTTAATTTCATAGTCGGGGAAGAAGGTAGAGTTTGTTCTCTAGTAAATTTAATTACAGTTATTATGGCAAATTTGGTCTTCTTTGTCCTGCATGCATAGCTTCTTTCACAAATTATTTGCGCAGGTATTAAAATACGGTTTTTCGACTATTTGAATAAGTCATTAAAATATTGACATTGCAATAGAATAGTGTACAAATAATTTGATTCCGTACTTTCCAATATAACAACTGATGAGCTGCAAATATAACCCACTATGACTAAACTTGTCCTAGTATATTTGTGTTCCAAAAAATTGTTCAATAAGTAAACTAGCAAAAATAAACCATTTCATGAGCTATTAAAAATAATCAATGCATATAACTCGGTGATAAGGCTTATTTAAAATTGCTTTTTTTTTTTGAAAAATGTGGCATCGTGCGCGTAATACAATCGACCACGTAAGTAGTCCAATGTTGAATTACTTTTTGTATGCCCTAATGTTATAAATTAATTTGCAAAAATAAATGTGACATGCCAATTAATTGGCTTTACTTCTACTCGTTAAGTGCATAATGTGTGGTTGTGAATCGGAAGTAAAGCAACATATAAATATCTCCTTTTGATTATGATGTCACAAATTGTAATGTAAAGACGTACTGTTAATTTGTTATTAGTTAATTTTATGATGAGTGAACATACGCATTTTTTGTTTAACGTTCTGAGTCATAATAAATGTAATGCATTAATTATATAATGCGTAATTGTAATTTTTAGAGAGCGAAGTAAGATACATGTCATTGTTGAAGTTCTATCGCAATTCTAATATGTCCATGGCCTTATGCTGCGATATAAAGATAAAAGTATTAGAATATAAAACGCCCCTTGCCCTGGGAAGATGTATGGACGTCAGTAACAGGTAAATAAGAAGCGACTTGACAAACAAAATTTATAATGGTAATACTAATATGCGTGAAACAATGTACCTGCGGGATGTGCGATGTAACACAAATATTGAAGAACAAACATATGTTTCGACTTGAAAAAAAATTCTTTTAAATTCAACCTGTTACTATGTCGTTGGCATCACGAACTGCTTATAACCCAGCAATAGACGATTTGGTTCAATCCAGTTATGAGGATAAACTTGAATGGATTCCTTTCGAGGAAATCACCAACGTAAAGCCGACTCAAATTGACAACGTCTACTGCGCTATTCGCAAACGTAATTATTATCATACAATAACGCTGGTATTACTTGGAAGTGGCGAAGAATGCACACCAACACTTGTGAGTGAGTTTGCTAGAATACACTCACTTCCAACACACAAGTACAATAACAATGATGATAATCAATTTAGGCGATACTCCACATGGCTTGAGACTCGCAACCACCTCATTATTGGACTCACCAACTATAACAACAGCTATTACATGGTTGCTCATGAACGCTTTTACCATTGTTATTCTCGATATGGCTTCTGCTCCACATGTGGAATACTCCGATGTAGTCCCGTGTGGTGCATTTGTGGTTATAAACAATTATCCGATGGGTGGACTAGCAACAATCACCAACTCGATGACTTTATTAAGAAATCTCAACTACAAACAAACTCACCAAATGACGCCTATTTGGAATGGATTCCATTCGATTGTATTTATGTTGATAGAGATGGAAATGTATGGTTGTGGTGTCTACCTACTTCTTTTCAACGAGTTAGATTGACTCCACTTGAGATAACAGATGAGACACATGATTCATATTATGCCGAGGTAAACTATTTACTTATGCGCGTCACGTTTATTGAATAGTCTATATAATTATTGACTTATTATTATGATATCATTAGTTATGCGATAAACATCAAGATATTCTTAACACAGATATTTGGGTTACCATCGGATTTACATATGATACAAAAAACCAAAAGTATTATCTAATAAAAGAAGCGTATGACCATGGATTATGTCTGGCGTGTACGAAGCAGATAAGCCCCAAGATAAATCTATTCTGTTGTCATTGTGGAGCACTGAGACTACCAGATTGGACTACTGGCACCAAGTCATTGGATTCATTTATTATGGAATCATGGAGTAATATGGAGAATGAATATGATGCGTATATACAATGGCTAGAATATTCGTTATTGACAAACGTGCAAGAGATGGCATCGTTACGTCATGGATGCACACATATAGCAGATTGGCTAGAGCCGACAGCGGATAAATCGACAAGCGTGACACTCAAACGAATAGTTGGCGGACAGAATGCTCAGCAATTTGACTTTTATCAGGTGAATTGTTTTGTGCATAGTCATGCAAACGATTAACGTCAATACTTATTGTTGTAATGATTGTATTTTATAGCTATCCGAGGAATACCCAGAGATGTTAACACCCGAGAATATTTGGATAATTGGAATCGCTCAGGAACCATCTACTCGGGAATACTATTTAGTGTTTTACCGCGACGTACATGCAATATTGGACAAGTTTATACGACTTGACGAACGTGTACTAGTAAAGTACATGCGGTATAGCGACTTTAATGAAGTCAAAGAGATCGGATCTGGAGGTTATGGAACAGTTTATACGGCCAATTATAGCAAGTATTCAGAAGAAGAAGATATGGAGGAAACTGTTGTACTCAAACGGTTTAAGAGTTTTGACACAGCACCGGAATTATTTATCTCCGAGGTAAGCAATAATTGGCAGTATTAGTATTAATTAAATCGACATTTAATCTGAGGCCGTATTTATTTTATTTAATAGTTCAGAAATCATGCCAAGTGTGCATTGGATACTAATGTTCCATTCCTTAAAGTTTATGGATACACACAAGACCCTGAAATAAAAGACTACTTGATTGTTATGCAATATGCTAACAATGGTAGTCTTATGTCTTATTTGGATCAAAATATTAACAAGTTGACGTGGAGAATGAAATTAGAGCAGTTGAGGGATATAGCAGATTATCTGAGTACTATTCATATTAGGGGACTAGTGCATTGTGATCTTCATGGTGGAAACATTGTTATGCATAATAATAATGACAATATGATAATGAGTAAGACAAAATCATTAATATGCGATCTTGGTCTATCACAATCAGTGAATTCACACAAGTCAAATTTAACCGTTCAAGGCGTTTTACCCTTTGTTGCACCAGAAGTCTTTCACACTTGCAA
>CAJVPJ010001296.1:0-10717 GCA_910592205.1 Paraglomus occultum | reverse complement strand
GTTAAATTTCATATTTTTCTTCAGCTCAAAGAGCAGAATTTATATTTTATTAAAAGTTGCGCACCTTATTTAACGAGTTTACTATCTTGCCTGATCTTCCTTCAGACATTGAAAAATTAGAGAGTCTTCTCGGAGATCGCATGGACGTTATAACTAAAACAGACGATGGTATAACATTCGCCAGAAAAGTGTTGAATTTTGACGAGAAGAAGAGTATCCAACATGTTACAACGGATGAAGAGCCATTTCCGGACATGAGTTTGGGGATAGATTCTTGTCAACAATTTTGGTAATATGAGCTGATTCAAACCAAGCGAATGAAAGCTAGCGTTATTTGATGAAACGGGAAACTTCTGGAAATGTTTACATGGCAACTATTTCTCCTCTTCCGCCGGGTATAGCTGATACTTCTTGGAAATATGACAGTGAAGACGAGGACGTGTAATAGAGACAGGAGTGACGATACGATTAAGTACAACCAGTACGATTAGAGAGCCTACATAATAAAAAACGCAGTCATTCCATTTACTGGTCTACTTACAATTGCTTTCCTGCAATCAGCGCGGAAATCATAACAATACTGTACAGCACGGATGGTTTCTCTTTAACGGTGATATGGGGATAACGCCACAAAAGTTCAAAACTACGATTGTCCGCGTCATATGCCATTAGGTATTTGCATTGTTATATCTTCACTTCTCGCAGCACATATTTGATGTGTTCTTCAGTTTATTGCCAGATAAAGTAACCTTCCCGATATTGGTTTTAAACATTATAGCAAATGGATGTATATCGCATAGATTTGCAAGGCACCACAATGTTCTCTAAGCGATAAAGTCATAGCTACGTGTTTGGATTATGCGTTCGCTTCAAGTGGCAACAACCGGACCTTTTCGTAACCGTTAAAAGCGCACACTGCACTACAACAAAAATCCCTTTATCAGCGTGGTATATGCAGCTGAGGTATTAATACTAAACCAATTCAATTGACATTAAGAAGTTCTACTATCACAAACCTTGCTCAAACGCACTTGAAATTCACCAGAGTTACATTAAGCATGAGAATTGCCGAAGCCATACTTTTACAGGGCAAGTCATCTACTGAACCCAAGGTAAAATTCAGACTTACTGACAAGTTTTTGGTGCTTGACATCTTTTTAGCGATACTCCTCGTGCAATTTCATTAATACTGCAAAATCCATTATAGGATATTTAATTAAGCACAAACACAATATTATCACCAACTCTCCATCATTCTCCGGATACAAAAACTACTACCCCTTACATGATTACATACCTATAATGTCCTTGCTGTGGAAGGACAACCTTCTGGGAGAGGAGGTAATGTTACCATAGGCCATCACGTGCTGTCTCATTATTCTATGCAGGTGGATAGCTAACAAGTAGCTAAACATCGGCCGTCCCATGTGACAACGTCGTCGATGACTCCTGGACGTTTGCTGTATTTGAAAGTATTAATAACAGTACATCTATCGCTTTCCAATCATCTAATGCTGACTGAACATTGTGCGTGCATGTTTGTTAATCTCTGCAGAGCCCGGTGCAGTGTCGTAAGTGACATTTCCACGCTTCTTTGGAAAGGAGAATCGATCCGGACTCCTTTTACACGATAAGGACGATTCGATGTCTCTAAGAATAGTCGCGACACTAGGTCAGTCAATTCCGAGTCAGCTCTAGATACTGATACCCAGCCGAATGATCCTCAGCGGATCGATGATTTCTGCGATATATTTGGCTGCCCCTCTTTTATGGCATTAGACTCGATGAATAAACTAATTTGTGGACTTCCCCCCTTTCACCGTGCATTAACATGCCAGAGCTTGGCACCAGTTCGGCCTCTTTTAACCGTGAGTGGTTCTAGCACTTCCAATAACAATCATGGTGGAATTACGTTCGGGCGTTCTTTCTTTGTGGTCTCAGACATTTCGCATTCACTATCGATGAGGTTCGGTGATCTTTTCTGTTATGCCTAAATGATTTGCAATATCTCGGTTAATTACCACACTCCCGGAAGCGATAGTAAAATATTTCAAATACTATGTGAAAAGTGTGCATCAAGGCTTTTGAATCATTTCCCAAACGAATGGATACGCGTCTAATTCTATACATATAAACAGGATACACATGCCCAAATTAAAACAACAGAATAAAAACCTATTAAATATGAAATTAACGAAGAGAATTGAGCTGACAACAGAGTGTTAAATCGATTAACCCAAACTTGGAGTTTGAAGCTCGTTGATTTGACATAATTCAGTAACTTGCACATTATAAGTTGGAAACAATTGCCAAAGCTCTTGAACCATTGAAATAAATTGATAGACTGATACTGTTATCAAAAATACGAGTTACATACCTCGACTTCCCAGTAATTTAGCATGTCGAAGTTTTTTTTAACGTGGCCCGAGAACTACGGAACGTCTTGAAGGCTGTAAAGAAGTGAGCGTCCTCACCGATGTGCGGCTTGAGAATTCGTTGTTCTAGTCATTCCTGTAAATACAGTACGTTCGTTTCAACATAACCAGATCTCTTTCCCTTCCTGGTAGCGATTCCGGTTCAGTACAGCGTCCGCAGACCCGTTCCGTTTAAACACATAAAATGTCGACATGATACCTCAACAAAACTGAGCTACTTGGTTTCCAGAATTCATCAACTCTCTCTCCACACAGTGGGTGTGATGGCCGGTCGTCTCCATATAGCCATGCTTGTCCCGAAAACACCAGCTACTGAAATTTAGCAGAGTAGAACGTACGCATATATAAAGCGCACTTCGAGTACGGACTATCAGCTCGGAGTTGACAGCTGTCCTCTGTCCATTGGAATCCTAAGCCGTTTCCTTTGACGACCGGAAGTTAATCATGGATGATTGCTACAGGAAATGAATTATGACTATCATGAAGGGAAAAAAAACAGCGTCTGCCTTACTACAAAGGGGAATATCAGATTACCTCAATTTGTACAGTCCATCAAGACAATTTCATACACAAGTCCGTTGGTGAACGCGTGTCTCGGTAGAAAACTTAGTCTGATACGAGCTTGTTAAGTGAATTTCGATGGCATTGTCGATCCCGTATCCCGCGCAGCCGCGTTTGTCACACCCGCATTATTCCGCAACATACCACTGATTTCGCAAATAGAAATGAATAGACAACTATGAATAGGTCTTGATGTTTAAAATTAATTGCAAGTAAAACAAGCATTTGGTAGTAGACATACAATATTTACAATACCCCTTATCCTTAATACAATCGAATAGAACCTTCCCAATAGATGTCATTTGCTTGGGTTTGTTTTTTGATAAAGTCATCGAATTGCTTATTGGTGTTAAGCATTTATCGGATAAGTGCATATGTCTACGAATACACCACACAGACTATTCATAAATACTGTAACACAACATGTTATAGTTGCTATCGTACTCGGGTAAACTACTTTTATCGGCAGTTGCGATAATAAAGCCGTTTATTATATATTCTGAACTGATTAACGCCGGTGTTGTACTGACAGGCTTTCTCACATACATTTTATCGTTCCCATATTATCTCGATGCCGTAGAGCGTAATAAACCGTGGCAACATAGCTTTATCCTATACAAGTGATCTCTGAATATGGATCTATTCAAATTTACATGATGAGAATTGACTCAAATCAAGTCACATTTTTAATTGCTTTATTCACTCTTATAATTGATATCGTTCTGAAGTAGAAGTAAAAGCTGTTAATGATAGAAAATTCTTTACTACTACATATGGTACGGATTGTTTACTTTTTTATTGTTCAAAGTAACCTTTTTTTTTTTCAACAAAAGAAAAAGAGTAACAAAGAAAAAATATTACTTTTACAGTCGTTTATGTTCATACTAACTTGGAATTAACACGAGATTATAGTTAGAAAAGTTAGGCTCAGGAATAAATTATGTACAAATACTCTGCAATGGGATGGTACATGAATAATATGTCTTCCAAAATAATATTAAATTTAAGTGGTTATTGTATGTTTATCGAAGAAAAAAAATGCTGACTTAAAAGCAATACCGAATTCTTGTTTAGATTGGTGAACACATTTTATAGTGATAATGCCATTGTAGTTTAAACATAAAAAAAGTTACAACTAATAGTCGGGCAATTGTTCGCTATAAACATATAAATATAAATGTGCGTGAGAGAATGTCGGCAATGAAACTCCAAGTATCTAAAGTACAAATTGCTTAATTTTGAACGAAAACCAAGAAGACAAACTGATATCAGTCAACTCTCTTATACGCATATTCTTGAGGACAATTTCAAACGCCACATCAAATCTACACAGTCTGAATCTTATTCAGCTACAACAAAGTCAAATATATCTTACCTTACGGACTCAGAAAACGAGATTGTCTTTGGATTTGTTAGATATTGGAAAACGCAAAAAAGTTTTTATTTTTTCTTATAAAATTTCACACGGTGCATGAACACGTCTACTATTGAACTTTCGAAAACTGGGTCATATTGAACATAACGAAGGGAATACGACTCGTCCCCTAGTGACAGCAATTGAACTTGTTGTCTTATTAACATTGAAACTAGAATACAGTTAAACCCTCTTTAAAAATCAACGAAGTCTATTAACACAAAAACTTTTATATTTTACTGGAAGCGTGATTTCCGGAAGTGGTATCAGTTTTTATAGACACAACGTTTTCCGAATTACTGATAATATATGGGAGTACAAGGCAGTGTTTGTTTGCTGATCTTGATAGTTTGCATACCTAATACTGTAGTACAGCACTACCTTAAGCTTAAACCCCAAATGGTTAAGCTTATCTTCACAAATGAGAGAATTTAGGTTTTTTTTTTCAACATGTCGATCGGTGTTTACTCACATTCTACATCAATAGAAGGACTATCGCTAACGTATTCTGTGAGTAAAAGCATATTTTCACGACGACCATGTCTACTACGCTATTTTAATACTCTCGTCTTTCACTACATAAGAGTCATCTCCACTAACGTTTTTAGTAACTCAAGCATATTCGCATTTGTGTGTTTACTGATTGTATTTGCATTCCCTCACTAAACAGGATAAACTATTAACTAAGGTATTCGGTAACTCAAAGCACGTTTTCACAACGATATGCCAGATCAAGCAATGTTTATTCACAATTGTATTTGCCTACAAATAGAAAGACAATCACTAACGTATTCTGTAACTCAAAGCATTTTGTCAAAATGATAAAGTCACTTCGGCTCATAGCTTGGTCAAATTAGCCAAGATTAGATGTAAATGTTGTAAGACTAGTTTAGTTGTTCAACGGCTCGATCGCGCTTGTCGCAAAGCTTGTTGTCATTTGCAACTTGAACTGCCATCCTCACTATTGTCAATGTAATAATGTTAATTAGATACATCGTTCCGTGTATCATGACGTGTTTATATGCAGTAGCGTTAATATCAAAATGTCGTTATAATGTTGTTACTTGATTGTCTTATGATTCAATTTGACATACAACAATTGGTTTTGATTTGTTAGAAAAATTTTATTGGTTCGTTGCAAGTAGGATTAATTCCCCAGTTGACCACATTAAAAATGATATACTAAATTTTACACTTGACGCCATCTACATGCGCCCTGCTCTTATTATGATTGATGACAACACGTTATAAAGCAACTCTACATGACAAGTGTCTATGCTTAATAATGTTAATGATGAGAGTAACAATATTACTAAACATTACAGATTATTGTTAAAGCAACAGTTTAACTCTTCGATGCTCACAAAATATATACGCTTAACCAATAGACATATTATTAGTAAAAGTTAACAGTAGAAATATCATATGAGGCTTTGAATTTTTTAATAAACTGTCTCCTTCGCTCTTTCACCCATAATTGTTTACGCGCACATATGCAAGTTTTGTGCTTAAAGTAAAGTTTTTACACGACTATGGTTCCTCCTATTTGCAAATAAAAAAATTTTGTTGAATGTATTATTACATACATGGATAAGTATTCGACGGTGTAATACCGGCAGCTTTATTTCAGTTTATTATACTTTGTCGTCGTCATTGGGCGTCACAAAAATTCGGAAAAGAAAAGCTTATTTTGTTGTATTAATTAGTTTAGTTATACGCAGATTGTACCCGTATCTAATCATCACTTATATACGCAATTTTTATCTATAGAACATCTGTTAAAAGAAAGGCTTGCTTTACTGCATCGGTTAGTGTAGCTAAACGCAGACTGTATCTGTATTTAATCATCACTTATCTGCAACGTGGTTTCTATATTGCGGTAAAACATTTGTTAGAATTGACAGTCTTTTCGCTGATGATAATGCAATGCTTTTACTATAATCCAGATATCATAATACGATGACATAACAAAAGTTAAACCACTTAACGTTCCTCATTGTTGTTATGATTCACGAATGGAGTGATATCTTGTGCATCAAAAGCATCAACGCATCTAATAAAAAGTGACGCTTAACCCATAAACATTTTGCTTCGTCCGCACTTACATGTGAGCAAAAGCTGCTAATACGGTAAGCAAAATTTCCAAACGAAGTGACGTTAAATGTAACATTTTTAAAGTCTTAATTCCGGTCATGAAATTAGACTGGAGTGACTAGAATTACTCTAGATTTATTCGTATGCTTGTAACGAGCCAATCGAATTTTTCTAACAAATGATGACCAATCACAATGTAAGGATCCAAGTTCCTCCTCGATACTAATACATATTAATAACCTAATAATAATAACATACTCTATTTAAAACATGCGCCAAGTTTCATTGCGGTTCAAAATAAATATATGAACTAAATTAAATAAATTATGCAGGCTCTACTCCCAATCAATATCGTTCTCATTGCATAACTTTTTCGCATGAGAATGACCGGCCTTGGCAGCCATTATCAGATATCGTTTTCCTGCATCCCGATCAATACCAATTTCGTTAATTCTTCCTGACCAGTAAACTTCTCCAACGTTGAATTGCGCCGCCGAATTCCCATTTTCGGCAGCTTTGCAGAGATAATCAAATCCTAGTTCGACATCTCTTTGTAGACCATCTCCTTTCATAAGAGCTGCTCCGTAACGTAACTGACCGTCAGAATTGCCACCATCAGCGGCTTTTCGAAAGTGTTCGGCCGCTGCTTTCAAATTGCATAGGCCGCAATAATAGTGTACTTTAGGGATGTCAATTTCTTGAAAGATTTTATATGCTACGTCATAGCTTGCACTGGAATGAGCTTTGAGAGCGTCTTCAATGCTTAGTCCGGTATTATCCTCGAGATTGAGCAACCCGTCTTGATTAACTAGGCCGGAAATTTTATCAATATCAGCGGCTTTATTTTTGAATTCTCTATACGCCGCTTCTAACTGCACGTAAATTTCAGTTATAGTCGGACGTGAACTTGGATTCTGATCCCAGGCCTTATTAATAACTTCTGCATATTTTTCTGGCGTGTCTTTAGGAATTGGGTCGCGCAGTCCTTTCATTAATTTTTCCATTACGCTCCGTATGTTGTTGTCATCTGCGAAAGGAATCTTGCCAGATGCTATCTCCCAAAGAAGATAGCCAACATTATAGACATCGGCGGGCTGGTTGAAGCTAAACCCTTGGACCGAGAGTTTTTCTGGTGGGGCCCAACTAATAAAGTTATAATATGACTACATTAATTGATTTACAAACAATCAAGCAACAAGAGAAATAAAGAAAAGAATAAAATGACATAAAATTGGTATAATTACTGTAATTATGTAACTATTTTACAAATCCGGGCAAATATCGATAATTACTCACCGTGGTTTTTCCCTGTCTTCGTTTCGTATACGCCGCGAAACTTCTGTTACTGACCTAGCATAATGAAAATTGGTAATCTTTGGGATGAAGTGCTCTGCGAGAAGAATATTCTGTGCTCGAAGATCATGATGTAAAAGTCCAACTTTGTGCATAAAACAGACACCCTGTACAATGCCCAGCGCAATGGAATATCGCAGGGACCAGTCCATTTTTGAGTGATTTTTCTGCATATAATCATGGAGGGATCCTACAAACACAGAATGTGAATAATAATAAATTAGATAACCATAATCATCTGTGTAATAGATCTATGCAATTATGTAGATTAGTATTACATTTACCATATTGAGCGTTTTCCATGAGCAAATATAGGGTTTGGTTAATCTTGAATACACCATAAAGCGTTATGATATTCTTGCATGCTTGCAATTGCGTTAAAATGGCCACATCTTTCTCTACTTCTTTTCGCTTTATATCATTGACGAACCCATCTATGCGCTTCTGAAAAGCTGGCTGGCACTTCCAAATTACCTTCCTTGATCCCGATACTTTAGCAGAGTTGTCAAAACTAGTCGGATCTTGTTCGATATCCACTGGATCCAACCACACAGATTCCAATACGCTCTGTTCGACTTTGCCCGTTTTGATCACCTTCTGCAGCCCCATTATCTGTTCTAATGTATTATCTAACTTACTATCAAGAGTGATAATACCCAAGGTTATGCATTCTTGCATTTGTTTGATATCATCCGCAATTATTGAAACATCTTTAGATATATCGGCAGCTGTATTCAAGCCAAAGTCTGCAACGGCTTGGTCAAATCGAGTAAGAAGTTCTTGAGCACCATTTGTCTATTGATTAATTGATTCGAAATTGACAGTTTAGTTTATTGACACATACAGGAGTTTTTCAATAATAAGACAGCTGTTTGCTTACGTTAATTGCTGCCCAGTATTTCCGCAAACCATTCTTATCAGTAAGTTTTTTAACAAATTTCTCAATATCTTTGAGAACCTAACCATAACCAGAATTAACGCTTTAGAATGACCCGTTAAACCGTATATCGACTATAGAATTTGCTCTTACCTTTTTATAGTTCTCTAATGCAGGATTTAGCTTGTGTTTCAACTTCTCTTCTTCAAATTTTTCCAAAGTATTTTGTGCGATAATTATCCTGTCTTTGAAGAGCTTACATATTTGTTTATTAATCTCTGCATTATCAACAACTGTTAAAATCGTCTCGAGTATTAGGAGAATTTGCCCTAATATCGGAACGGACGCAATATCTTGCACAACTTTGACGTATTTTAGTGCAGTATTACACACAGAAAGGACGTTTTCGGTCATGTTTCTTGATATCAGCTGGCAAGACTAAAATTCTAGCTCAGTTCTACCTCCCGAGAATTTAAAGAACTGCCTGCGTGATACAGATTCGGTGACGGGTTCCACAATATTAGGAAGGACAGTGTTTTTAGACTGGGCCGGTGACAAGTGAAACTTTAGCGTTTTAGCAGTGGCTAAAAATTCAAATCCATCAGACCTTGCTTCCAGTTTCTAGCATGTCGGGCAAGATTAATTGGCACAAACCTTATGTGCAAACGATGAACTCAGCGAGCACTCACTATTTACGATTTCTATACAAAAAAAAACCTCCTCAGCGGTAAAAACAATGTCAACATAATTCTGTCTCTTATTGGTTCCACTCTAACTAAATCGGAAACCATCATTATGCCAAAATATGGTGGAAAATTGTGCAGATGACGGAAGACGTCGCCAATTGTTCATTATGAAGTCGTTACACTGAATAGGCAATGAAAGAAATCCTTTGTGTCGGATATGCCATTGTCCACCTGCATCGGGTTGGGCTGTGTCAGTTGTCCTCCGATTGGCTGATCATGCAATGTGTGCGAACCTTTGTTTTCATAGTTATACTAAGCATGGTGCCCAGTGAAATCATACAGTCTATTTGGATTCAAATTACACACCATATGTTATCAATGCGCACTTATAAACAAAGCATGAAATGTGAATACAACCCCTTCATCCCTTTGTGCTACGGGGAACGCATTACGGCATTGTTATCCTCCGTTGATACAAATCATAGAACATTCATAATGTTAATCTTTTTACGTCTGTTGTACAAATATCTATCATTCATCAAACATTTGGACATGTTTAGCTGTGTACGTAATTGGTATATCTGGATGGTAACGAGCCAAATATTAAACGTACAGGTGCAATCAATAAAGAACGCAAACCACCAAATATTAAACGTGCAGTTCTTACTCCGATTCACGAAATAATGATGGTACGCTTGGAGACTTTGCATATGACAAATGATTGTGAATTTGCGCTTAATATTAATGCGTTAATATAATACAATACAAGAACAGTTTTCTTCACACCAAAACACTTAACATGCAAGCATGGAATCCTGGACACATTTTCAAAGAGCTCTGTCAACTATTTGGTATGATATAATGTTCTTTCATGTTTCAAGTTATTTGGCTTATTTCATTCCCATAGGAAAACTTGAGGATAAAATCAAATTATACAAATCAGCTTCTGAATATATTGCACTTTGTTTCGCTTTTTACCCTTTTTGAAAACGGTTACCCTGGTAATTTTGAATACTACGTTGAAAGCGTCTGTGGTTGGCTGATGAGCGTTATTCAACTTTGCGAAAGTTTTATGCAATTCTTCTTGAAGTCAAAATAGAAGCTTGCATTGCAGCTGCGCAATACTCCGTAATAGTAATCATGTGTAACTGCACATTTTTGTTGGATAAAAATCGGCTGGTCCTATATGCTTTGGTTTTCCGCTTCAAACAGACAATGAAATTATACACTCACTGGACAAAAGTCTACGTAATTTTTGCCGATCAATTAGTAAAACATATGAAAAAGCTATTTTTTC